>VZTD01002160.1:37345-78619 GCA_013397725.1 Rhagologus leucostigma | reverse complement strand
GATGCGGAGGCTGTACTGCCGTGCCAGCTGGTACACCTTGGTGCCCAGGTGAGGGGGAGTCAGCAGCAGCTCCGGGGGCGGCCCCGGGGGTGACGCCGCAGTGCCAACATCATCCTCCTCCAGGATGAGCAGCGGCTCGGGAGGCTGCGCCCCATTCTCCTGGCACGGCTCCGGTGCCTCGGGCCGGGTGGGGGGCTCAGGGCTCTCGGGGGGCCGCGGGAGCCCGTTGAGGCGGCACACGGAGCTCCGCACCAGCCCCTTGGGGATGAAAGAGAGGCTCTCGCGGCGGCGCACCCCGAAACCGGNAGGGTGCTGCCGCCGTGGCTGGGGGTGCGTCCCAGGGGCCCCTCCAGCGCCAGGCTGCTCCTTCGGGACAAGCTGCTGCCGCCGCCGAACCGCTCAGCGATGACGCTGGCCTGGTCCAGCACTGAGGGCGGCAGGATGCTGGTGGTTCCTTCTCCCTCCTCCTCCTCCTCCTCCTCCTCCTCTTCGCTGCTCAGCACCTGCAAATCCTCCACAGCGCGCTCTGGTTCCCTGTCCTCACTGGGCAGCGCCAGGGTCCCCACCAGGGATGGGGATTTGGGAGCCCCCAAGGCCTTGGGGTGCTCCCCAGCGCTGCTGTTAGGGGGGTGGGTGCTGGGTCCCTGGGCACCCCCGGGTGAGGGCCGGGAGGTTGCACTGACCTTCTCACAGCTCCCCGGCCCCCAGCTGCTCGGCCGCTTGGGTCCCTCCAGCACCCAGGGGTGTCCCCCAGCCTGGGCAAGAGCAAATGTGGGGTGTCATGAGCTGCGGGGGCACCCAGGTGCTCCGAGCAGGATAAATCCCAGCCAAGCCATGGGGCCCTGGGAGGGGCCATGGGAGTAACATGGGGTGCCCTGGAGTGGTGTGAGATGTCCTGGTAGTGATGCGGGGTACCCCAGGAGTGATGTGGGAGCGCCCCAGAAGCGATTTGGGGTGCTCTGCATGCCCTCCCTGGGGTTTGAAGGGCTGGTGTGGGTACCTGCTCCTCCTGAGGCTCCAACAGCAGATCCCCGGCCCCTGGCAGCTCCTCCTGGCAGTTCTTGCCCAAAGCCTCCTCTTCCTCCTCCTCCTCTTCCTCTGCCACCATGCCCTCAGCTGCTGCCCAGGCTCTGGGGTGCTGGGGGGGCTCCCCCACTTCCTGGAGCGCCCCATTGCTGCTGGTGTTCTGTGTGGGGGTGAGCGCTGGGCTCAGCGCCCTGTGCCAGGGCTGGAGGCACTGGGCACCCCAACCCACCACACCCGGCCTTACCTTCAGCCCTGCCAGCCGGGATAGAGAAAAGCAGAGATTAGTTGGGGGAGCACCTAAAATTTCCCCCACGGTCCCCAGCCACCCCTCCACCTGCCACACCGGTGCCATGGTTGTGCCAGCTCACCTTGCTCGCCCAAGTGCCACAGGTTGTGCTTGGCGGGCTCTGGGGGGAGGAGAGGTGACAGTGGCATCACCTCCATGTTCCCCAGCTCCTCAGCACCCCGAGCCCCCTGATCCTGTCCACCATCCACACCCGACTGCCTGCGCCCCCCGTGTCCCTGCAGCCGCTCCAGCAGCGTCTCCGTGTGCCCCTGGTGCTGGAAGGGCTCTGTGGAGACAAGGGCAGGGGCACCATCAGCATCCAGTGCCACCCTCCCTGTGGGCATTGGTGTCACCCAGCCACAGCGGTGGGGTGGACTAGTGGGAACACGTGGGACAGCAGGAACACTGGTGACTCGCGGCTCTCACCAGACTGCCGGCGTCCCTGGAGTGGCTCGGTGGCAGCGTCAGCCAGGGGCTGGCAGGACCAGCTCTTCTTCAGGCGCTCGGGGCTGCAGCGGGGCAGGCGCGGGGGGTCTGTGGGGACAGGGGGTGACACCAGGGAAAATGGGGGGGACAGAGCAGGGCAGAGAGGGGATGGTAGGGCACTGGTGGCACTTACAGAACAGGTCCATCTCCAGGATGGCTTCCTTAGCCTGGGTGGAGGGAGGATGGAGAGAAATGGGGCAAAGGTGGGGTACAGCTGCCCCCCCTTGCTGTCCTGGAGTGTCCCTGGTGTCACTGAGGTACCCACCCCACCACCCTCACCTTTTGGGGGATGGTGGCATGGTGGTTCTCCAGGATGAGCCGCTTGATGTGGTGAGTCCACACACGCTTCTCCTCCACGCTCTTGGCCTGGGGGGCACAGGGAGGGCAGTGGGGTCGGGCAGGGGGTCCCAGGGGGTCCCCAGGGCACCCCCTGCCCCATGGCCCCCTACCTGCAGGCTGTGCTGCTGCTTGCCATGCTTGTAGTGCGCCAGGCTGAAGCACAGTGAGTCCCGCGTGCTCTCGATCAGCATCAACGAGGAGCACTGCCGGAAGAGACATCAGCATCCCTGGAACTTCCCACCCCAGCACCCACCGGGGTCCTTGGCACCCACTGGCTCCCCCATTCCCAGCACTCCCCAGTTCCCCCAACCCCAGCACCCACTGGAGTTCCTGGCACCCACCCTGCTCCTCCACCCCTGGCATCCATCAGAGTCCCCGGCACCCAGTGGTCTTCCTACCCCCGTCACCCTCCCAGTCTCCCGTTGTTCTCTCGCACCGGGATGTGGCTCTTGTAGACGTAGTGGTCGCCGCGGCGCTTGGTGATGAGCAGGGCCTTGTCGAAGAGGAAGAGGGCACGGTCATGGCGCACCCGCTGCGTCCGAAACTTGCCCTCCAGCACCAGCTCCCCGTAGCTCGTCAGGTCCGGCCCCTTCCAGCCCAGCAGCAGCGACTGGATCTCCTGCACAGACACGGGGACAGGTGCGTCAGCACCCCTGCCACGGTGCCCATCTCGTGCCACCCACCGCCCCTGTGGTGTCCCCCCGGTGCCCACCTGCTGGCGGATGGCGTGCTCGTGCTTGCGCTTCATGTCATTGATGTACCAGGCCACGCAGGTCATGGTGTCGATGGCCTCCAGCACCAGCTCGTAGTCGTCCCCCACCTTGTGCTCGAAGTGCCTCGCGATCTCCTGGGCACAGCGCACGGCATCAGGGCATGGGAATGTGCTGATGCTGGACTGCTCCAGGCACCCAAGCCGTGTCCCTGTGCCACCCCAGGCACCCAGGCTGTGCCAGGTGCCCACACCACAGCAGGTGCCCACACCGTGCTGTGCCAGGTGCTCACCTGGAGCAGCAGGTGGTATTTCAGGATCCTCTGGACAGGCTTGAGCAAGTAGGCACCGAGGGGCAGCGCGTGGCGCAGCCGCTCCTGGCATTCCCGCAGGAACCGCGCTTGGACCTTGCTCCTCATGCACTCGGTCAGCGCCGCCACCGAGCTGCGGGCAGGGAGGGGGCTCAGACCCCTGCCCACCCGTGTGCCCCCTGCCCACCTCCCTGCTCACCCAGCTGTGCCCCCCACCCACCTGGGGTAGTTGTTGCAGTACTGGGTGTAGATGGCAAATTCCTGGCTCTGAAGGCAAGGGGAACACAGTGAGAGCCTGGTATGACCACACGTCGTCCCTGGTGTCCCCGCAGTGCTCCCTGTGCCCCCGCTTTGCTCGCCCTTACCCGGGTGACGAAGCACACGGCCACAGCCACGGGGTCATTGGCGCAGCTCTCCAGGTTTTGCAGGAGGGTGCTGGGGGGTGCAGAGGGTATAGGGTGACCACAGCCCCCCACACAACCGCGGGACAGGGTCGCACCCCTGTCACCTCCCAGTGGCACCTGCTCCCCCACCTGCTGAGCTCGTAGATGTCCTCGATGTTCCCGAAGAGCGCGCTGACCTGCTCGGGCCGCAGGACCGGCTCCTCCGCGTCAATGATCTTGCCCAGGTAACCCTGTCAAACACCCACAGTGGCACCACTGCACCCCCAGACCCCAAACTGTGCCCAAGGGCTGTCGCCCCGTGTGCCCCCGGCACCCACCTCCACGATGCTGCGCAGATCACGGGCATAGGTGCGCTCTGACTCCACGATCTCCTGCACCACGCGGTCCAGGTAGCTGGGCTTGGCCCCGGGACCCCCGAAAGCTGCCAGGGGGTGCCCACTGCGGGCACCTGGCCACCCCCCCGGGGACGCGTTGTTGTTGGCATTATGGAGCCCCTCGGCCCATGCCTCGGTCCCGGTGCCGGGTGGATCCTCCATGGCACAGCCAGGCTCCAGGCTCAGGGCAGGGCGCTGCGGGCACGCGGGCACCGGCATCCCGGCATCCCCCGGCACCGGCGGGGCACAGGGCAGCTCTGGCAGGAGAAGGGCAGGTTAGGGAGTGTGGAGAGCCCCCAAATATGGGTGGTGCGTGGCACCAAGGGGGGTCACCCTGATGAAGAGCCCTGATGGCCAAACCCTCTATGCCAAGAGGTGCCAGCATCCCCCAACCCCGGAAATCCCTGGATACAGCACAACGGGGTCTCAGCACAGCCCACCAATGCCACGATTTGGGAGTTCAGACCCCCCTCCTCATCCCAGGCCCGGGAACCGTGCTGGGACCGGGTGGGACGAACGTGGGACGAGCGCGGGACAAACGCCTCTGCCCCCACCCACCGGGGCCGTGCGTCACTGCCGCGCCCGCGGGACACCTTCCAGGTGAGCTCAGCGCCGGCTCGCCCTTCCGGACCACCGGTGCCACCGGGATCCTCCCGTGCCACCGAAACCGCTCAGTGCCACAAACACGGTTGGGACGCCCAGAAAACAGCGGCCAGCGGCAAAGCGTGTGGGAGTGTCGAGGCCACTGAGCCCGGTCACCGCGGCGGGTGGCCCTGGGGACAGTGACCTTGAGCTGGGCCACGTGCTGCGCCGGCGGCGTGGCCGCCCGAGCCCCCCGGCACCCCCGGTGCCGGCACCCAACCGGTCAGGCCGGTTCCCGCCGGCGCTTCCCCACACCCACCGTGCCGCGTGGCCGCCATCCAGCCGCCGCCCTCCCCGGGGCTTCCCCGAGCACGCCAGGAGCCCCCCGAAAAGCCACCGCGGTGCCTCCTAAATGGGGTCCAGCCCCACGTCCCCGGTGGTGCCACAGCCCGGGACCCCGGGTGCTGGCACACCTGACCCTGCCATGGGGCACCTCCTGGGCACCCCGGATCTGGGTGATTTGGGGAGCAGCTCCCCCAACCCCCAAATTCCTCACCCCTACAGGCATAGGGCACCCGGTCTCAGGGTCACCTCAGCCCCGGGGGGGGCACCCAGCCGGTGACACCGGAGACAGCAGACTCCGAGCATCCTTCCCAGGAGTGTCCGACACCGATCCCACCCCGCTGGGGGGACAAGAGGAGACCCCCAGGTGGCACTGGGGGACCAGACAGGGGCTCCCCCACCTACCACCCGACCGGGGATTTGTGGCTACCGCAGCTCGTCCCCGAAGGCCACCCCCGGCCATCCTAATCCTCTCAGAGCACCGGGATTACGGCGCCGGTCCCACGTCACCGGGACCGCGGCCATTCGCCTCGGCCCCTCGGCCACCGTCATCCCGCCCCGGTGATCGGGGGTGTTGATCCTCTTACCCCCCCAGTGTCACCTCGGTGGGCACGCGGCCGCCCAGAGCCCTCCGGCTCCCGCCTGCTCCGAGTGGGATTAGCTCTGACCTTCACGGCCCCGACCCTCCCCAACCCCTCCACAGAGGACCGAACAGGGGGCTCTGGTGGGTCCCCAAAACTCCCCGGTGAGGGAAACTGAGGCAAGGGCCGGGTTTATTGTGCCGAGACGCCGGTGCCGGCGGGAGGGAGGTGGGATTTTCTCCCCACCATGGGATTGCCGGCCCCGCTGCACATTCCAGCGCGGGAGTTGGGGCGAGAGGCACAGCCCACGGCGTTTTCCCAGGATCCCGGCACGGCACGGCACGGCACGCCGGGAGAGGGGCCGCGGCGCGCCAGCCCGCCGGAGCCATATAAGGGCAGGCGGTTCACCATTTCCAGGCATTTTCCAGAATCCCAGCGGCCTTGGGAGCGGGGAGGTCGCCGCCGGCCCCTGCGCANGGCTCTCCCGCCCGCGGGGACTCGGGCGGCTCGGCACCGCGGGGGTCCCCGTGTCACGGCATTCCCGGGACAAGGCGGCACCGACCCGCGGGGCTGACAAAGCCTCTTAGTGCCCGGCGCCCGTGGTGTCGCGCCGCCTAATCCCGAGGGAGGGGCGCACGACACCCCCACCTCTCACTGGGACCCCTGTTCAGTGTCACCCCACATGCCACAGCCTGTCCTGCACCCCCGGCTCGGCCTGGGGAGCACCCCCAGTTTCTCTGGGTGCCTGTCCCGGCGGTCTCCCAGCGCCCCCAGCGCCCCCAGGTCCTGCTGTCTCCTGCCCCTCGGGGACCTCAGGATGCACAGCTCCCACCTCGTGGGGACCCCCAGCTCCTGCCCCACTCCGGGCATCCCCGGACCCACGAATCCTGCCTAACCAGGGCCCGTGGATCCTGCTCCACCGGGATGCAACGGCTCCTGCCCCACCAGGACCCATGGATCCTGCTCTACCGGGACCTACGGATCCTGCCGCGCGGGAATGCAACGGCTCCCGCCCCATCGGGACTCAGGGATCCCACTCCACTGGGATGCAACGACTCCCACTCCACCGGGACCCTCGGCTCCCGCTTCACCGGGATGCAACGGATCCCGCCTCACCGGGAGACCCCCGCTGCCTGGGACCCTCGGGACCGCCCCCTCCCGCCCGGCGGGGACCCCCGGCTCCCCTCCCGCGGACCCCACGGCCGTGCCCCGTTCCCGCCAGGGCTGGACTCACCGCGCTCCGCTACCGCCGCCGCCCCGACCCGTCCCGTCCCGCCCCGTCCCGGCCGTGCCCGCAGGAAGCGGCGGGAGCGCCCCGGGGCGGGGACAGCGGCCGCCCCGCCCGGCCCCGGGAACGGGGACTCCCGGGAATGGGAGCGGGACAGGACCGCAGCGAGCCCGGGCGTGACCGCGGGGCACGGTCCGGTACTGTCCCGGTCCCGGTCCGGTCCAGGTGTGGTCCCGGTACAGTCTTGGTACGGTCCTGACACGGTCCCGGCACAGTCCAGGTATGGTCCAGGTACTGTCCTGGTGCGGTCCAGAGATGGTTCAGGTACTGTCCCGGCACGGTCCTGGCATGGTCCCGGTACTGTTCCAGTACAGAACTAGGCGTGCTTCTGGCATGGTCCCGGGACTGTCCAGGCATATTCCCAAGACGGTCCCGGGGCGCACCGAGCATGGCGGAAGGGAGCCCGCACCCACCGGGTCACCCGTGGGGTCCCTTCCCAGGGGACGCGGGCACCCGAAGGGGTCCCAGCCCCAGCCATGGACACTCCCCATTCCTGCCCGAGGGGACATAGACACCCAGTGCCACCAGCCACCGTGAATGTGGGGCATCCCTCCATCCCAGACTCCTCCCCCCAGGTGCCAAGGCAGGATGGGTGCCCGCGAGCAGGGGCTGGTCCCAGTACCCCTCCATCCCACCTCAGCCCCTTCCATCACTGGCTCACAGCCGTGGCACTGCCATGACACTTGAG
Organism: Rhagologus leucostigma; assembly: GCA_013397725.1. Taxonomy (NCBI): domain Eukaryota; kingdom Metazoa; phylum Chordata; class Aves; order Passeriformes; genus Rhagologus; species Rhagologus leucostigma. Next base: position 71,203 of record VZTD01002160.1, on the reverse strand, counting down.
CCCCCAGATCCAACTGTGTGCCAGCTCCCCACACTGACAGGGGGGGCTTCGATCCCCCCAATAAAGCTGGGGGACAGCTGGAGCCCCCGGCCCCTCACGGCACCTGCCACCAGAATGGGTCCATTCTGCAGGCAGGCGCCTCATGCCGCCAGCGCTGGATCCCGCTCAAAGGCCGGATTGTTCCGAGCAGAGCGGGAGCCTGGCCAGGCCCGGCACCGGCACTGTGTGGCATCATGGGGGGACGCGTGGCACCCGTGGGATGGTGGGGTCCCCGCTGTCCTCACCAGTATGGGAACATGTGCTCTGCCGGTGGCGGAGTCCAGCGTGCCGGACATGTCCAGCAAGGTGGCTGCGGCTGCTTCGCCAGAATGAGGTGCGGGCACAGGTGGGTGTTGGGAGCTGGCAGGGTGGGTACTGCTGAGGGCACATGCCCCCACTAAGCCAGACTCCCTGTCCTGTCCCCCCAGCGTCCTGCCCCAAATCTCACAGACCCTCCTCGAACCCCCTCCCCAGATCGCCCTTCCCTTCTCCCCATATCCACTCTCCCTCTAGCTGCTCCTCTTCCCCTCTCCCTGTATCCCCTCCCCAGACCTTCTCCTCATTCTGTCCTCCCCACAGCCCCNCGGCCGAGGCGGGAACGCGGCGGCTCAAGATGGCGGCGGCCCTGGCGGCGCGGAGCTGCCTCGAGCTGAGCGCGGCCGGCCGGGCCCCGCCGCGAACCCCGCAGGAGCTGCTCTTCGTGCCCCCCGGCATCGCCCCGCTCCCCGCCGGGCGCTACAGCGACAGCGCCGGTGGCTTCTGCTACCAGGAGAGCGCGCAGCTCGGGGCCGCCACCAGGAATCGCTGGGTGCGATGGTGAGTGAGTGCACGCCCCCATCCGCCTTGCCGCGCTTAGACCCTTCTCATCCACACCTCTCCCCTTCTCACTCCTCTGAGACCCTCCTGTTCCTCAGATCCTCCTGATCTCTTTCCTTTTCTCCCTTCTCAGACACTCCTCATCCTCACGTCTGCCCCTCTGTTCCCGCAGGAGCACGTCGGGGGACACGGTGGAGCTGGTAGAGGAGTCCTTGGACGTGAACCTGCTGAACAACGCGGTGCGGCTGCGGATCCAGGGCTGCCCGTTCCTGCCGGGCGGGATCCACCTGTGCGAGGTGCAGAGTCACCTGGTGGTGCTGCTGCTCACGGCGCAGACGGTGCACCGGCTGCTGCTCCCGCACCCCGCCCGCCTCTACCGCAGCGTGAGTGCCGGGAGTGCCGCCGGGGGCCGGGGCAGGCCACCCCGTCACCGCAGGGAGGGCTTGGGAGGGGGCAGGTGACCCAAGATACATCGGGAACGTGAGGGAAAAGTGGAGGTTTGGGGAATTTAGCCCTGTTTTGCTCAGGATCTGGCTGCGTCCCCTGCCTGTGTCGTATGGGCTGTGGTGACACTGGAGTTGAGCTGCTCAGAATGAGCCTCGGCTTTTCCAGAGCCCTTCCTGGTTGGATTGTCTATTTTTTCCCCGGCTGAGAAGGCTGCAGGCTGGTTTTGTCTGGGTTGGAATCTATATTTCATGTGGAAGATGGATCCTAGGCAGGGTTTATATCATATTTAACATCTTTCTGTGGATGTGGGTTGGAACTGGATGGTTTGTAAGGTCCCTTCTGACTGAAACCATTCCAGGATTCTGTAATTCTCCCTATTTGCTCTGACTTTTCCTCTTATGCCTGCTTTTTGCCAGGATCCTCTAGTCTCTTGGAGAGCTTCTCTCCTGCTTTTAGAGCTCCAGAGAGCCTTCCCAAGGGATGACCCTGTGCTGTGGCAGAACTGCTCTTCCTGGAGTTTGTCACCAGTGGTTTTCTCTGAGCTATCCCAGAGACTTTACTGGAAAAATCCTTTTTATCGAGGAGACAGTAGCCATTCCATCAGTGTCTGGTGGTTTTTTTTCCGTGCCTTGGATATGTGTGCTCAGGATTTGCTGTTTTATGGAATCCTCTAGGATCGTGGAGTCCAGCCAATTCCCCGGCATTGCCAAGGCCACCCATATCCCCAAGCACCGCATCCACAGGGGATGGGAACTCCACCACTGGAGCCTGTTCAATGCCTGATAACCCCTTCCGTGAAGGAATTTTCCCTGATATCCAACCTAAACCTCCCCTGGCACCACTTGAGGCTGTTTTCTCCTGTTTCCCCCCAGGAGCTGATAACGGAGAGCCAAGTGCAGTCCGTGTTTACGGATATCAGCAAAATCCACATCAGGGATCCCTCCAATTACTACGTGATTCCCAGTGTGCCGGGGCTGGCTCCCAACTCCGTGGCCTCCGCAGCCTGGCTGAGCAGCGAGGGGGAGGCTCTCTTCGCCCTTCCCTCTGCCTCGGGAGGGATCTTTGTCCTTAAGCTGCCTCCTCCTGATGCTCCGGGTAAGGATTGGGCACTACAACCCTTCTCCCATCTTGGAATTTCATTTAATCTTCGTTTTTTGATTTTCCTTTTGTTTTTGAAGGAAGTGTTTCTGTCGTGGAATTGAAGCAGAGCTCAGTGGTGCAGCGTTTCCTCACGGGCTGGATGCCAACTGCCATCAGGTGAATGCCTGGAGGTGGATAAACGGAGCTAATTTTGGCTTCTGGATCCCCTCACCTGGAATTTTTAGCTCAAGTCACACAGGCACCTATAAATACTCCACCCAAAAAAGTTAACGAGGTCACAGGAGCTGTGAGAATACGGAAGTTAGGAGTGGAATGCTGGATTAGCAGGGTCCTGCTGATTCCGTGTGTCTGTGAATGTGTTCTCTAGTAATTGGCCTCCAAGGATTTGCCCAGGATGTGGCTCGCAGCCAGCATGGATTAGGGATTACTCTGCCCTGGTGCTGAGGAGCCGGGCGCGTTCCTGACAAGCAGCGGTTACGTGGAGATCACACGGATGCTCCGTGGTGGGTCGGGATTGTTAGGGTGGCTTAGAGCGCACAGCCAAATCGTAGGGCCTTTTCCTTGGAAGTGGGAGTCCCTTGATGCCCCGAGTGACTTTGCCTGTAGGGGGGTATTGCTCGGGGGCTGGCAGGATCCGTGCTCCTGGCTTCTTGGGTCCTCGTCAGGGGCTGGCAGGACTCATGCTGGGGGCTGCTTGGGGGCATGTTTGGGGCTGCTCGGATCCTTTTTTCCCTCTGGATCCTTCGCCTGCGTTCTGAAAGTACCAGGCTGGGGATGGGGAAGTGGGAATGTTCTTTCGCTCCACCAAAGTAAGTGAAGAACTGGACGTCACTGGTGTGGTGGGATCCTCTGCTCTGTGGATGCTGAAACATTCCCTTCTGGTCTCACCCCACTGGTTTATTTGGATTTAAACACAGTGGTGGAGCCCCAGTGCCTTGGATCTGTGCACCTGCCTTGATTTTAGAATCACGAAATCCGGGAATGGTTTGAGTTGGAAGGGGCCTTAAAGCTCATCCAGTCTCACCTCCTGCCTGGGGCAGTGACACCTTCCACAAGATGAGGTTGCTCCAAGCCCTGTCCAGGCTGGGTTAGGACACTTCCAGGGATGGGGAATTTTCTTTGAAGGTGCTGATGCAACCTCTGGTTTTTCAGAGGCGAGGGCGGCCCCTCGGATGTGCCCGTCAGCCTCTCCGTGCACTGCCTGGATCATGACGCCTTCCTCTTCGCCCTCTGCCAGGACCATAAGCTCCGGATGTGGTCCTACAAGGTGAGCAGAATCTGGGTTTGGGGGAGCAAAATAAAGCCCAAGGAATCACGGGTGAGTGCTTGGCATGGATCTGTCTCCCATTAAATTGTTGCTGTGGCTTCTCCACGCTGGGATTTGGGACAGTATGTGAGAACAGTTGTAGCGTTTGTAGCAGCGTCTGGGAAGTGAGGGGTTTCCTGCCCAGCGTCATTCCTGGAATAAGGATTATTTCCAGACCTACTGGAGCGTTTAGGAAGGCAGGCAGGAGTGCTTTGATGCCCGAGGAGCCATCCCAAATGGATTTTCTCCTGCTTTCAGCAGTAATGAAAGTGTCTTTGTCAACAAGAAGTTAATAAAAGCCTCTTGCTCCAGATATTGAGTGCCGGAGCTAATGGAGCAGCGCGGCGCTTTCACGGCTCAGTGGCACTGGAATGTGCCGTGGGAGGGAGGGGAAGCTTTATCCTTCGTGCCTGGGCTCCGGCAGCCCGTGGGATTGGTGGGAAGGGGGCCCAGGTGTCCTGGGAGAAGCCAAGGAGTGGTTCAGGTAAATGTATGCAGCCTGAATTTACATCCTTTGTGGAAAACTCTGGGCAGATGTTGTCTGGAAGGGGAAGGAGAGGAGGGAGACGAGCAGTTTCTCGATCCAGAGTATTTCCTAAGCCGCTCTCCCGATACTTTTGTTGTTTGCAGGATCAGATGTGCCTGATGGTGGCGGATCTGCTGGAATTCATGCCGGTCAGCAGGGACCTGCGGCTGGCGGCCGGCACCGGGCACCGCCTGCGCCTGGCCTTCTCCCAGTCCCTGGGTCTTTACCTGGGAGTCTACATGCATGCTCCCAAGCGAGGGCAGGTATGGAGCCACGGGCTCTTCAGGCTGCGGGAAGAGGAGTCATTCCCCTAGGACTTGGGTTTGAAAGGCAAGAAATAAGGAAAAGTTTCACATGCGACCTTCTGGAGGGATCAGTGCTTTCTAAATAAACATTTTCCCCCTCACAAAACTGCGGGATATGTGTGCCCGAGCCCTGGGAGTGGAATTCCCTGTGTGACTTAGCTGATCCGTGAGGGCTATTTCACTTGTTTACCTCCTGCTCTGAAAGCGTGGATGTGCCGTGGGAAAAGGAAAGGTCCAAAAGGAGCTAAAAGCATGGAAATGCTGATGGTGTGTTTACGCTGGGCTCCTGGGAGCGTGTGGATGCTTCTGCAACTTGGGGAGAACTTTTTGTGGAGAATGATAAATTTAGCAGGAGGGGAATGACGGCGCAAGCCAGGCTCATCTGTTGGACAGCTTATCCCGTTCTCCAGGGAATTCCCACACAGAACAGGAGTGTGTAACGAGTCCTGCTGTCCCATGAGTGCTCTGCTCTGGGAAGAACATGTAGAGCTGGGCCTGCAGCTGAGGAAGTGGGGCTTTCCCACCTTAGTCTCCTTCTTTTCCCACTTATGGTCACCGGCAGTGCCAGGTGTGATGGTCTTTCAATTTTTCAGGTTTAGTGTTTGGAAAGAGCTGGGAGTCCTTCGGGTCCAGGCAGGGATGAGTGTCCTTGGGGAGAAGGGTGAAGCTGGGATGTCGGTGCAGAGGGTCCAGTGGTGTGCTCAGCTCACTCCTCTTGTCCTCTGGGTTCTGTTACTCTTAACACCAGGCAGGGAGAGGGACTGTAATGATGAGATTCCCTGAGATGTGTTGGTTTAGACCTTCAGGAAATATTTATGAGGTGTGTTTTTAGTTTTGTGTCTTCCAGCTGGTGAGCACTGAGAGCAACCGCTACAGCCTTGACCACATCTCCTCTCTGTTCTCCTCGCAGGTGAGAGCTGGGGCCTGGCCCCCAGAAGGGAGAGGCCTGGACTTTGGGATTTAAGTCATAGAGTCACGGAATGGTTGGGTTGGAAGGGCCCCCTTAAAGCTCATCTTGTTCCAACCTCCTGCTGTGGGCAGAGACATCTTCCACTAGACCAGGTTGCTCCAAGCCCTGTCCAACCTGGCCTTGGATGGGGCAGCCACAGCTTCTCTGGGCAACCTCAGCACCCTCACAGGGAACAATTTCTTCCCAATATCCCATCTGAATCTCCTCTTTTTCAGTTTAGAGCCATTCCCTCTTGTCCCGTCGCTCCAAGCCCTGGTCCAAAGTCCCTCTCCATCTTTCTTGTAGGCTTCCTTCAGGTACTGGAAGGGGCAGTTAGTTCACCCCAAAGCTTTCTCTTTTCCAAGCTGAACAATTCCCAAAGCCTGTTAAATTCCACAGGGGAATGTTTTGCTGTTGTTAAGTACCCACATTTCTCTGCTGTACTCTAATTTGGGGATAAGAAAGGAAATTGGCTCTTTCCCTCTTTTTTAGGAGACTCTGGTTGACTTTGCCTTAACCTCAGCCGAGATCTGGGCACTGTGGCACAATGAGGAGAACCAAACTGTTGTGAAATACATCAACTTTGAGCAGTGAGTTTTGGGCATGGATCACTGGGATAACTGCAGGAAAACCCTGACAGAGCTCCTCAACTTAGAAGTTTATACTCAAGCTGCCGGAACATGGAAGATGTAAAAATCCAGGCAGCAGGATTGCTGAAAATGGAGTTTGAGTGTGGCAGAGAGAGCACTGTGCTTCCCCACAGCTCCTTCAAAACAACCAGGTGGTCCCTTCCGGGAAAAAACATGTTTTGGGGAGATGGTGATAGGAAAGGATCATCCCTGAATATAAAGCTGAGAGGGTGGGTTGGTGCAAAGCCAGGGAGTTGAAGAAAAAAATCTGTGAGTGTGCAAATTTTGGGAGAAGAAGCTACTGGTCAGTCTGAGAGTTACTTGTGAGCTCGTGGAATGGGGAGAACGTTGGTTTAAATGAAGGATTCCAACCTGTTCCATCAGCTTATGGCTAGAAATGCCACAGTTAAACTCTCCTGCTGAAATCTGTCTCTTGTCACTGTGCAAACCTCCTGTTTCCGCACCCAGAGGGCTGCTATTGCTGGTGAAAGCCACAGGTTCGGTTCAGGTGGATGCCAAGCTGATTCCAGGTGTGTTTCCTTTCAGGAATGTTGCAGGCCAGTGGAACCAGGTATTTGTGCAGCCACTCCCTGAGGAGGAGGTGACGGTCCGACAGGATCAGGACCCCAGGGTGAGCCAGCCATAAAACAGCACAAAAAAATAACGGGGTCACTCAGGAGAGAAAATGGGAATAAACAAAGTCTGGAGTGTGCAGGAGGTGTTTTTTGATCCCAGATTGGAGCAGCGTGTGGACAGAAACAGAGATCCAGGGGATGATGTTGAGAATGGGAGGAAAGACCAGAAACAGCAGCTTAAATGTTCTCCTTATCCTTGAGCTTCCTTCAGTCGTGATCTTTTTGCAGGAAACCTACCTGGAATATCTCTTCATGCCGGGCCGGTTCACTAATGCAGCTATCCAGAAGGCTTTGCAGGTAGGTGAGAGGGATTTTGGGATGCTCTCTGTTCATCCTCTTCCTGGCTCTTTAGATGTGAGGCAGCAGGATTCCTTGGAGCTCTTGCCAGGCATGTTTTCATGGGGAATCCCTGGAGCGAGTTGGTGGCTGCCAGGCCACGCTGCAGCTGCTGTATGCCCGCAGCCAGAGGCAGAACCTGGAATCCAGATGATTGGTTTTTTTTCGCCTTGGATAGCACAGCAAGTTGCTGAGCTTGTTTTTCATTCCTGCTGGTTTAGCCAGAATGGGGACTCAGCGCCCCATGGTGCTGTTTGTCAGGATATGTCATGGAATCATGGAATTATTAAGGTTGGAAAAGCTCTCTGAGATGGTGGAATCCAACCGTTCCCTGCAGCACTGCTAAGGCCACCACTAAGCCATGTCCCCGAGTGCCACATCACATGGCTTTTAAATCCCTTGAGGTGTGGTGGCTGCACACTGCCGTGCATCCATGTATCCTAAATTTAGCATCCAGACCTTTCTTTTAACACTTCCATCCCACAGAGTGCTGGCTTATGCTCTTGTCCTGCTTTACCTCACTCAGTGCTGCTTGAACTCTTGGTGAGACTTTTATTTTGCCTTAAAATCCAAGTTTCCTGTGCTGCTTTGCAGATCTTTTCTCAAGGAACTGAGAGGCACATGGATCTGACATGGGATGAGTTAAGGAAAGAGGTCACCTTAGCCGTGGAAAACGAGGTGAGATGGATTTTCCTTCCAGGATATTGTGTTGTACATGGTGTCGTGATGTTTTAGGTGCCAAGTGACCCCAGGCCTTGGTTTATCCTTTATTTCTCCAAAGGGGATGATGTGACTTTTTAAAAAGTACAAGTCTTCATCCTTCCTGCCTGGGATTTCCTTTCCATCCTGGATTTTTGGAATCCTTCTGGGTGTTGTGTCTGTCCTCCCTGCGCGCACTTTGGTCACCCATCACACGCTGCCCAGGCCACCACTGTGCAGAGCTGTTGCTCATCATTTTGGAAGAGAATCCGAAATAGAAGGGTTATCTTCCGAATAATCCGAGTAACAGTTATTAGGGGACCTACCTGAGAGATCCTTTGTCCTTTTGGGTCTGAGTTTCCCTCGTTTTATCCTGTTTGTCCGTATTTTACTCCACTATTCCTGATGCTCTTGTTTTGTCCCCGCTAGTTCCAGGGCAGTGTGACAGAATACGAGTGCTCCCCAGAGGAGTTTTGGCAACTGCAGGTGGAATTCTGGTCCAAGTTCTATGCCTGCTGCCTGCAGTACCAGGAAGCTCTTTCCCGGCCCCTGGCCTTGCACCTGAACCCCTACACTAGCATGGTGTGCCTGCTGAAGAAGGTGAGGCTGGGTGGTCTTGAGATTCCCTGGAGAAGTTTCTCCAGAGGACTTGGGAAGCTCAAGGACTTTCTCCTCACCTTTCAGGGCTCCATGTCCTTCCTCGTGCCCTGCTCCTTGGTGGATCATCTCTATCTCCTCTCCAATGAACACCTCCTGACCGAGGACGATGCTGCCATCTTCGAAGGTGAGGAGACACGGAGTTCCTTCCCTCCTGTCAGGGATGTGGGAGCTTCTGTAGAGATCTCTTGAAGAGCTCCTGATCCACAGTTGCATGCAGATAGTTTTATTTTGGCTTTGCAGGGATACTTATTTTGTGAAACTTGTCATCATGCTCACACCAGCAATTAGAAAATAGTGTTAAGGCTGCCCATGGAATCGTGGAATTGTTTGGGTTGGGAGAAATTCTTCTCTGTGAGGGTGGGGAGGCCCTGGCACAGGTTGCCCAGAGAAGCCGGGGCTGCCCCATCCCTGGGAGTGTCCACTGCCAGGTTAGACAGGGCCTGCAGCAACCTGGGGTAGTGGAAGATGTCCCTGCCCGTGGCAGGGGGTGGGACTGGCTGGGCTTTAAGGTCTCTTCCAACCCAAACCATTCCAGGATTTATGAAATGTTTCCACATCAGCTGTGGAAAGGGGCTGTGCCGTTCCTTGTCTCTGGGAAGTGAATGCCAGAGCATGGAAAACATGTCATTAATATTGTCACCACAGTGCCCTCTGTGCTTTGCTGGCCCTGGAATGCTGTTTCACTAGGAAAAAGGCAATGGAAAATGTTACCTAAGCTCCACTTCCATGCTTGAGTGATTTTTTTATATTTTTATAAAACGGGATCGTCATCCATTTGGTTGAGCTTTTAGTGGAGCAGAGGGAAGGAAAGCTGGAGGCTTGGGCTGGATTTGGGAGCCCCAGCAGTTCCTGCCCTGGCTGTTTTAAACAGTCACAGTCTCAAAAAATGGGATTTAATTTAAAATCTCATCCATAAAGGATTGCAGAGCCAAGCTGAGCCGTTTTCTCCAGGATATATTTTTTTGCACTAATTATTTCCTTTCAACCTGTGGCTGGAAAAGATCCCTTGGAGGAAATTTAATTTTTTTATTGTTGCATCATTTGGTATTTTCCAAATAATAAAGCCCAAATCTTTCCCTTGTCAACTCCTGAGCTTTAATTTAACTTCATCGTTACTGGGGAAGAGTTTGGCACAGGGAGATGGGACCAGTCTGCTGTTACTGGCGATAGGAACTGAACTAACTGGCTTTTGCATGGTCTTCCCACCTTCCCTTGGAAATCTCTTGGAAAATACACAGTTAGATTCTTTCATTGCAGATTTGGAGATGTCTCGTGATGTTGTCTGTCTTGTCCAGTGCCTTCGCCTGATCGGAGAATCAATTTCCATGGAAATGGCATTCATCATGGAAATGGCTTGCTCCCGCCTCCAGCCTCCAGAAAAGGCTGCAGAGCAGATCCTGGAGGACTTGATAGCTAATGACACGTAAGGAGATGTGTTTTCCAGAAGCTTCTCAGAGTGGCTGAGCTGGGATTGTCCAGAGCTGTCCTTGCTTGACATCCAAAGGAGTTTGAGATGTGTGGGCTCCTTGCCCTGTGCTACGGGAGACTTTTCCAGGGATGGGGACCGTGGTTTGGTGTCATTAGCAGGGTCTTCCATCCAGAACCTAGAGAGCAGGAGAGGGACAAATTCCTGTTAGGCATGGAAAGAAGTGCCTGGAGACGGTAGGGAGAGGTCAGAGCCTTGGTCAAACCGTGTGGTTCCTGTGCTAACCTGAAATCATTCCCTCGTGGAATGCCAACTATCTGGCTGGTATTTCCTGGTAGCCTGAGGGAGTGGAATAAATAGACTGGTCCCTGCAGGCGCTGTAATAAAACTCACAAGCCAGCCAAGGATTCCAGTTAGGAATGTCCAGGCTGATCAGATACTGATCCTCACTGGAAGGGAGCATAAGGGAGCCCTCTTCAGTTGGAACCTGAGGTTGCTGTTCGCGATGATGAGGATCTTTCTGATTTTGCAGGGAAAACGTGATGGAGGATATCCACAGCAAACTGCAGGAGATCAGGAACCCCATCCACGCCATTGGATTGCTCATCCGAGAGATGGACTACGAGACAGACGCTGACATGGAAAGAGGTGAAAGCTCTTCACCAGCTTCTGGGAAACGCTGGGAAGTGTCTTTATCCTGGGAATTGTTCCTGCCTGTGCGGCTCCTGCCTCACCTGAGTGGTTTTCCCCGCAGCTCCTCACCTGGCGCTGCGCATGAGCCTGTCCCAGCTGTTCGGCAGCGGCACCGCGGCACATGTGGTGTGCGGGGGGGTGGCCAAGATCTGCACCATCCGCTTCCTCCTCTGCCGGGACCTGCTCATCCTCCAGCAGCTCCTGCTGCGTCTCGGAGATCCCGTGAGTACAGCCCCCGGAGCTATTGCCACACTCCTGGGACTTGGGAATCCTGTGGGGTTCTGCTGGTGGTGCAGGGCGGAGCTCTGTCTCTTCCCACAGGGCTGTTGGAATAGCCCGAGGCTGGGGCAGGTCCTGCTCCCTCCTCTAGCTGCTTTTGTCGTCCTAAGCAAAGCAGCCTAATTCCCTTAATTCCACGCTAAGCGTCCAGGAAGCAGGAAGCCAAGCTGTATTTGTGGGAGGAGGGCATGGATTCCAGCCTCCTGTATGAATGAGCATATGCAGCTCTCCCAGCTATCCCCCATCCCTCTCCCAGCACCGATGGCAGCTCCACTGTCTTGCAGCACACTCCGAGGCTGCAGTTTCAGCCCCTTGGAAGCTGCTCCAGCCGGAGCAAACAGCCCCCACTACGGTAGCTGTGTTTGGGGTGGTCAGATGGAGTGGTCTGGGTCTGCCCATCGGGCCTGAGGCTGTGTGAGGCACGGTGCTGCTGCCTTGGGTGGACGCAGGGATGCGGAACAAGTCCCCAGACAAGGACAGCCTTGTTTAAACCAATATTATTTACTTAAAAATAACCAGGAGTTTCCTGGTTGAAAATAAATCCCTTTTTCCTGGATAAGGCAGTCCTGGTAGCATTTAAGGTGTGTTGCAAGGTGCCCTCTGGAGCTGGGCTCTCCCAGACCATGAGGCACGTGACCTGCTGCTTTCCCACCTTGACGTACCTGTGTCCTTCAAAAGCTCGGATTGTTTCTTCTCCTGTGACTCCTGCTCTTTGCTGGAGCTTATGGAGGTGATCTCTGCAGCAAAGCCATGATTTCAGTCTCAGGGACAACAGTCCTGGAATGCTTTGGGTTGGAAGGGATCTTAAAGACTGTTTAATTCCAAGCCCCTGACATGGGCAGGGGCGTTTTCCACTAGGCCAGGTTTCTCCAAGCACCTTTCAACCTGGCCTTGAACACTTCCAGAGGTGGGGCAAGAGTCCTGCTGGTTCCCTGGGAGGGCTGAGTTCCTGCCAGGCTGTTGAGCACCTTGGTGCTCGCAGGAGGGACGAGCTGGGCCTGACACAAACCCCTCTGGTTGCCCTTGTCCTGCCGTTGCTCCAAGTGTGCTGAGCTCTGTGCTTTCCTTGCAGATGGTTTTGGGAGGGGGACAGCTCTTCCAGTCCCAGCAGGACCTGCTGCACCGCACCTCTCCCCTGCTGCTGTCCTACTTCCTGATCCGGTGGGCGAGCCAGTGCCTGGCCTCCGACGTCCCTGTGGACACGCTGTAAGTCTCTACCTGGCCTGGCTTTGATTCCTCCTGAATCCACCTGAAATGCCCTTCCTGGTGTGGAAAGCAGGTGGTTGCTGTGGGAGTATCACTCCAGGAGCACTGGGGAGGGTTTTTTTTCCCTTCCATGTTCTGAGCTGACTCTGCCTTGTGCTAAATCTGCCCTGCGAGGCCTCGCTGTTCTGTGCTCCGTGGGAGTTGAACAATGAGCACAATTAAAGCGGGAGGCGTTTTGTTGTCTCTTCACTGATGACTTCTTTCTTCCCTAGGGAATCTAATCTGCAGCATCTCTCTGTGTTGGAGTTAGCAGACACCACGGCTCTGACACCACACAAACTGGGTAAGGTGTCCACGGATCATCAACTCTCCCTTTCTGTTATTTAAGCCTGTCTCTGCCACCTGAGGGAAGTGCTTTATGCAGGGAGCTAATGGACTGTGTGGTTGAATGACCCTGATTTAAGTGGGGATGTTTGTCAGGCTGTCCACAAAAAAAAAAAAAACAACAAAGGATCTTGGAGGTCGAACTCGGATTTTACTCTCAGCCTGAGAAGGATAGGAATGCCTCACTCAGCCATAAGTTTTTCATTCTAACCACAGCAGCGTCAGCCAAACTCACCTCTCATGTACTTTACAGTGGCTGTAGTAGCTCGGACCAGGTCTGTCACAGAATCCTGGAATGATTTGGGTTGGAAGGACCTTAAAGCTCATCTGGTTCCCCCCCCTGCCATGGCAGGGACACCTTCCACTAGCTGGAGTTGCTCAGAGCAACCTGCTCCATCCAACGTGTCCTGCTCTCCAGCCTTTACCCTGTAGCAGCTCAGGGAAGCATTAAAATGTAGAAGTACTTGCTCAAAACGTGTTTGAAAACGTGGAAATACCTCCCCAAAACATTGCAGCTGATATTTGGTTAATATTTTTTAAGTTTTGCTGCAAAGATGTAAGTTTTGGGTTATTTTTTTATTGGGAGAATATGAGCCAGCTTAATTAGGGAAATGTGGGCCTTGAAGTGGTTCCAGAGGGAGGAGGTAAACAGGGCTGGGAAGGAAACATGCAGGTAAGAGCCTGCTGTGACTAGTCAGCACTTGAAGGCTGAGATGCTTCAGAAGGAGCTGGGAAAATCTGGGACAAACAGGCAGCAGTGCCACGTGTGAGCTGGGAAAGAGCTTCCTCTACTTTCTGACATCAGTGATCCTCAGAGCCCAAGCTCTCCCTGACGGAGACTCTGGGTGCAGGAGGCAGCTGGAAATGTCAGGGAAGTTGAAAACATCCTTTGTATGCGCCGGTGTCGTGGGTTATTTCTTGGCTGGCTCATGAGGAAAGTCCTGTTTGGCCACTGTTCTGTGGGGAAAAATATGTAAAATGTAGGGAAGGAGGTGGCAGCTCCGGGAGAGGCGTCAAGAACAGTCAGTGAGGGGGGATTTTTGGGGTGCTGGAATGAGGAGGGAGGGACTGGAACAGCCAGCTCAGCACTCCCTCAGCCCTGTCGTACTGGGAAGCTGCAGCTGGGCTGGGAATAACAAGTGGAGAGGGAGCAGAGCCGTTTTTTGTGTGTTTTAATTGAGCTGTGGTTAATAAACACTGCAGGATGGGGCACTTTGATCTCCTGCTGCTCCCTCTGACTTAACCAGACAGCAGGAGAAATCCAAAACCAACAAGTTGGAGTGTGGAACGTGCTATTGGTTTGCCCTGACTTAATCTGTGCTGTTTGGGCTGATGAGCACAGCACAGGGTGGAAAACCTGGGATCTCTGCTGCAGGCCCTCTACTCACTGTTCCTTTAATTTGTGCTTCTAGTATCCGGCCCTCAAACAATCGTGGAGCTCTTCTTTCAGGAAGTGGCCAGAAAACACATCATATCCCGACTGTTCCTGCAACCAAACACCTCTTTGGCTGAGACAAGTTTGAACTGGCCTCACCTCATCACCTCAATAGTGGCTGATTTTCTGCCTCTCCTGTATCCTTGGCTATTCCAAAATCAATTTTCCACCCCCAAATTTCCAAGACAAGCCTCCTGAAGGAGCGAGGTTGTTGGCGTTAATGGGATTTGTGGGTATTTTAAGATTTCACAGATTTCATCCTGTTTAGGTGCACGATAAAGGATTTGAGTTTTTGACTTTAAGCCCCTGAGCTCTCACTACTTGGCTTGGTGGGGCGGGATGCTGGGGGATTTGGAAGGGTAACAGGGGTTGGGGATTAGATGTACTGGTGATTTTGTTCTAATATGGATAAATCTTATTACAGAATAATGACTTGTATAAAGAGCAGCTTAATCTTCTCTCCTTTCCCCCCACAAACGGAGCATGAGAGGCATGTTGGCTTCGAGACTAGTTCTCCAAGCTCTCCAGACTGGATTCTCCTGTGTTCCTTAACCTCTGCTCAGATGGCCCAGCAATCCCAGCTTCCTCTTCCCAGAGTGCCTGATGGGGAGCTGTCAGTACACCCAGCTCCAGGTGAGTGTGTCGTGTCAGCCCTCTCACAGGTGCTGGAAAACTCCCCAAAACATCATCTTTCCAAGTGCTGGAGTTCTGCTTTCCCCTACTCATGGAATCCTGGAATGGTTTGGGTTGGAAGGGACTTCAGAGCTTATTCAGTTCCATCCCCTGCCATGGACAGGGACACTTTCCCCTATCCCAGGTTGCTCCAAGCCCTATCCGACCTGGCCTTGGACACTGCCAGGGGTGGGGCAGCCCCAGCTTCCCTGGGCAACCTGTGCCAGGGCCTCCCCACCCTCACAGAGAACAATTCTTTCCCAATATCCGATGTAAATCTTCCCTGTTTTAGTTTAAAACCACCACCCCTAATCACTGCTCTCTGAGCTGAGACAATACCACAGAGTGTTTGATGGGGAGTGATGTAAGATCATGGAATCCCAGAATGGTTTGGGTTGGAAAGGACCTTAAGGCTCATCTCATTCCACTCCCCTGCCATGGGGGAATCATCTTCTGAATTTTCTCTTTCATCTGTTTTCAAGAGCATCCAGATACTCAGGTTTATGCTATTCCCTTTCCATGGAGGAGTTCATTCTCCCGGGGCTTGTCTGACCGCGTGACGCTGCGCTCCTGAAACGTCTTTGCAGAGCCTGTTTAAATATCCCAGCAATCCTAGAGCTTGTTGGCTGCTGGCGTGCCCACAGCCTTTCCTGTACCACCTTTGCCCATGATTGCCCACGGGACCTGGCTTCAGAAGGATTTCTTCAGCCCAGAAAGGGCTCATCTATTTCTTAAATGTCCTTATTAGTAAAAAACAGTGTGAGAAACACCGGTCATCATTCCACCTCTGGCTGCCCCTGGCATCCCAGTAGCAGGGATGGTGAACTGCTGATTTCCAGGGGTTTTAGACTGCTGTATTTCAGATCACCGTTCCTCCACCTCTCTCCCTGTGCTCTTGGCAGCTGGAGTTGCTTGTGCTCAAGTTCTGACCCGCACAATTCCTTGTCTGCAGCTCCACGTGATGCTTCATCCCTGTCTGGGCATTCCTGGAGGCACCAGGGCCAGGCAGGCTGTTAGTGACGACCTGTTTTTCAGCAGAACCTTTTATCCTCCCAGCCCCTCGTACCTGGGGGCTGAATTGCTTCCTTTTGTGTTGCTGCTGAGAAGAATTGAGAGAAGAATTTCAATTCTTCAGAGGTTTTTAGCCAGGAAATGCCAAGATTGGAGCAGCATCGTTCTCCCTCCTGGCATATGTGCAGGCTTTGAATCTCCTCGCATTGTTTTCGCCTCGCTAGTGTCTCCTCCAGGCTTTTATCTCCGCAGAGCCCAGCTCCTCCTCCTCCCCACTGCCTTCTGTTCTTCTCCCTGATCCCAGTCGGTCACGGAAACTTGGATTAAGTGCCTTGACCCCGGGGAGATAACAGCAGCTTTGCTGTGAGCACGGTGACCCAAATTGTGGGGGTACAGGAAGCTCCTTGCAAGGAGCAGGTGGGCACGGGGATGGTCTGGTGACAAAGCAGAGGCATGGGACATGGGCCAAGCCTCTCTGTGTTGCTCACCGTGTGTGACAAGCTGGAGCAGGATTTATCCCTTGTAGCTGCTAATCCAGGCAGTGAATCTGGGCTCCGGATGTGTTGTCACGTGGTTTTGAGAGGACTCATGGCCGGGAAAAGTGAGGCAAGAGGTGCTGGTGGTTTGTGCACCTGTAGAGGTGACTTGACTTCCAAGTCCTGGTTTCTTGTCCCAATTCCTGCTGAGTCCCACAGCCTTGCTAGCAGGACATGGCTGCTTCTCCAAGGATGACGAGAATGCTCTGCTGGCACAGGCCCAGGCTGGGTCATCTCGCTTTATCTGTGCCCTCAGTGCCGTCGGCGCTCCCTCCCACATGCTGTAATCCATGTGCTTCCTTGGCTGCTGGCCCTCTCCTGCACAGGTATTCCCCTTCTAGCACCTGCCTTGCCCGTTGTCCTGCAGCCTTCGCTCTGCCCTCCGTGTTCTGTCCACATTTCCTCTGCAGTTCCCTGCAACAGGATGTAAGAAGAATCCTGTCTGATTTTTAGGTGTGTTAAGAGCTGTTTCGGAGGTGCTTCATACAGACACTGGAGCTGTTTAGAGCAGTTTTTTTCCCTGGAGCATGTGAGGGATATCTCCTCCTTACAGGGCTGGAGCAGCTCTTCTCTGGAGAGCTGAGAGAACTGGGAATGTTCAGCCTGGAGGAGAGAAGGCTCCAAGGTCTCCTGGGAGCCTCTTCCAGTGTCTAAAGAGGCTCCAAGAGAGCTGGAGAGGGGACAAGGACCTAGACTGACAGGACAGAGGGGAATGGCTTCACACTGACAGAGCGCAGGACTGGATGGGATATTGGGAAGAAATTTTTCCTTGTAGGGGTGGTGAGGCCCTGGCACAGGTTGCCCAGAGAAGCTGTGGCTGCCCCATCCCTGACAGTGTCCAAGGCCAGGTCGGACAGGGCTTGGAGCAACCTGGGATAGTGGAAGGTGTCCCTGCCTTTCACAGGGACATGAGTCTGGCCTTGAGGAGTCCCTTCCAACCGAAACCATTCCAGGATTTTATGATCAGTGCATCCAAGGGACTTTGGGGCTGGAAAGACCAGCCCCCAAGCTGGAGAAGCAGGATTTGTCTGAGCACAGCAGCTAAAGGGGCCACCAAAAACTGGGCTGGTCCTGGGTGCCTGCAGATCGCAAGTGAGCGCTGACCTGAATCCAAACTCCCATTCCTCCTCTCCCGTAGGAATACATCCGCCTGCTGCAGCCATGGTGCCACGTGAACATGGGCTCCTGCTGCTTCATGATGGGCAGGTGCTACCTCGTCATGGGTGAAGGGCACAAGGTGAGGCCTTCCCTCATCTCCTTCCTGGCGTCTGGGACCTTTTCCCTTGGGAAGGAGGAGGTGCACAGGAAGCATCCTTCCCAAGCTCTGCCTCCTTTGGGAAAGGATGGGATTGGAGCAGCATGGTGGGATCTGCTTTTGGGGAAGATCTCACAAGCTTGGGACAGGCAGCACTGTCCCCTCACCCGTACAGCAGGTGGATCAGTCTCCTGAGGGGACAGCGAGCTGATTCCAGGTCTGCTTCCAGGCTTTGGATTGCTTCTGCCAAGCTGCCTCTGAGGTGGGAAGAGAGGAGTTCCTGGACAGGCTGATCCAGCCCGAGGAGGGCGAGGTGGTCTCCACACCACGCCTGCAGTACTACAACAAGGTACGGTCCTGAGCAGGTAAACTGGCACCAAGTCCTTCCACACTGGAGAGGGAATTCCTGCTCAATCCCTGGCTTTGGGGAAAGTGACTTGAGCCTCAGAAAACTAGTTTTTGCAACGTGAAACATCTGTACTTTGTTTAGTTTGTTTGGGGGTAATGAGAAGCCAAGTATGTGAAATTTAGGTACTTTCCACCTATTGGTTTCCTAATAGCCAAGGACTTTGTTATCCAGCAGAAAAAGGCAGGATGAGATCCAGCTGCTGGAAGCAGAAGCCAGACATGTCCAGGCTCGATGTAAGATGCTGCCTGAGGGAAAGGTTATTAAGCTCTGAGGCAAATTAAAATGAATATGTTTAAATTCAGATAGAGTCTTTCTTCTGCGTAATGCCATGGTTCAGGCAGGCTGCAAGCCTGGAGCTGGGCTCTTGGTGAGGGATTCCCTGGGTTTAGGATCCAGAAAACTAATCATTAATGCCAAAATGCTTCAAAAATCCCCCGTGCACAGAGGTGAATCCTCCAGGGAAGCCATAACCTGGTCCTGTTGTGCTGGGATTTCATCCAGATCCCTGTGGTTTACCCAAATCTTCCCTTTTTAAGTCTAATCCCTTAAAAATCTTTAGGGGCAGCAGCAGCTCCTAAAAAAAAAAAACCACCAAAAAACCCTCTTGCCAACTCTTTACTGTAGTATTTTCCCCCCAGGTCCTTCGCTTGTTGGAGATGCTGGGTTTGCCAGAGCTGGTCATCGAGCTGGCCACCCTGGCCATCATGGAATCAGCAGATGACTGGAGAAGCCAGGTACAGCCACTTCTTTCCCAGCAAGCTGTTTCTTCAGGAACCTCTTCCGCAGGAATTTCTTGCTGGTTTTCTAACTGGTTTGTGCCGTTTGCAGGCTACTTTGAGGACCTGCATCTTCAAACATCACTTGGAGTTGGGGCACAATAGTGAAGCCTATGTAGCCTTAACGCAAAACCCAGATCCAGGCAGGTAGGTGACAGGCTTATCCCCTTTGTTGGAGGTCCATGGTCCCATTTTTCCATGAAACTGAAAGAAAAACGACACTTCAGGGGAGGGCACGGCTGCTGTGTTAAGTTAATGTGTAGAGGTGGGTTTAAAAATGTAGAGTTCATTTTTGGACGTTCATCTGAAGGACACTGGGGATTGGCACGCTCTCAAAAAGAGGAAAATGGGAGTTAAAAAAAACAGGGAAGAGGCTGAAGGATCATGTGTAGCATTCTATGTTTAAAAGCTTTAGGAGCCAAGTTGATGTAGTTTAATAAAGAAAAGATTAGGTGTTGAGTTTTTAGTTTGGAGAGTGAACTGGGTAGAGGAAGCTTTGTCCTAGCAGAGAAAAATGTTGAAGTACCAGGGGAGAAATAGGAGTCCTTTTTAACTGGTTGAGGGAGGGAGACTGCCCTCCTGAGAGGCCTTTCCAGAGGATCTCTGTTTCCAGCACAGGAGAAACTTGAAGGTTTAAGTTGATTCTAAGCCAGGAAAAAACCTGCGGAGCTCATCCGGAAGCAGGAGCTTGTCACGAAGTGGTTGTTTGTGGCTTAAATCCCGGGTTTGTTCCTGCTCCTGGGTTTGTTCCTGCTCCTCCGAAGGGTTGTGCTTCCCTCTGCAGGCAGCTGGACTGCCTACGCCAGCTAGTGGTGGTTCTCTGCGAGCGATCCCAGCTCCAGGACCTGGTGGAATTCCCTTACGTGAACCTGCACAATGAGGTAATCCTGCACAGGGATCACGGCTTGGGGGGGGCACAGCCCTCTGTTTAAAGGGATTATGGACCCACTGGAGCCTCTGTGCACTGCAGGTCGTTGGGATCATCGAGTCCCACGCTCGGGCCGTGGATCTGATGACTCACAACTACTACGAGCTGCTCTACGCCTTCCACGTGTACCGGCACAACTACCGGAAAGGTAAAGCTTGGGATGGCACCTTGTACCTGCCCACCCGCCTGGGGACACCCCTTCCCTGCCCCTGCCAGGTGTGTGGCCTCTGCAGGCCGTTGGCTGATGCACTTTTCCCTGTTTCCAGCTGGAACAGTGATGTTTGAGTACGGCATGCGGCTGGGCAGGGAGGTGCGGACGCTCCGAGGGCTCCAGAAACAGGGAAATTGTTTCCTGGCTGCCATTAACTGCCTGCGGTTGATCCGCCCGGAGTACGCCTGGATAGTGCAGCCAGCCTCTGGAGCTGTGGTAGGAATGCTTAGCTTCCTGCAAAGGAGCTTCCAAAATCCTTTCCGATGAGTACAGAGGCATTGGACTTCTTAATCTGCTGCTCTTGGCCAACCGTCTTGCCCTGCTCATCAACCCTATCCATCACCCTTGTGCCATTCCCCCCTTTTTGGGGCACGGGGAAGCAGGATAACTTCTGGGATTTGGCTGGTGGATAGATACGGGAATATATCACTTTGTGTTGAAGACAGCAAATGTTTTGGGGAGTGTGAACAGCTGGAATACCAGTCCAGAGGAGAGTTAGTGTAACAGGGGTTGTGTTTCAAATCCCAGTCAGGACTCAGGGAGGTGGTGGCTGCAGCCTCGTCACCTGATCGTGATGCTCCTGATAGCCAGGGATAAAGTAACCGGAGTTCCCAAGGGACTGCACAGCTTCCCTGGTGCAAATATAGGCTTGAAATGGAGAGCTCTTGTTGGGATTTATCCTATCAGTGATTTATCCTTCAGAAACCAGGTGGGTATAAATCCTCTTTTTGCTTTTTCCTGCAAGTATGAACGCCCGGGAGCGTCCCCAAAGAGGAGCCACGATGGAGAGTGCATGGCTGTTCCCAGTAAGTGCCCAGTCCTGATCCTTCCCATGTCTCTGGAGTTTCCACAGCCTCTCTGCAGCTCCCTTGTGAGCTGGGAGATGGCTCAGGGCAGCTCCTGCCTCCACCAGATCAATAATTTGTGGGATTTTAAGGTCGTTAACTCTCCCAGTGTCTCCCAGTTGCAATACGCTGCCACTATTCCTCAAGGAATACAGCAATTTCCCCAAGGGAACATCTATTCCCCAAGGAGCTCCAGTGCCTGCTCCTAACAGCTTGATGCCTTGACAGCACTTTTTTTCAGTGGAAGTAACTTGTAATTTAAAACAAAACCAGCTTTTTGAGGCAATTTCTAATTGTTCAAGGCTGTTTGTGCCCTTGGAAATCCTGTCAGGAATAAGCTCTGCCTGTGTCTGCCACAGCCCAGGATGTGGGATCAGGTTATCCTCAGTGTTCCAGGAGGAAAATTTAAGGTCAGGTATTTTTAAACCTGCTTTTTCTGAAGAGTTTTTTTTGTGGCATGTGCCTGGCAGGCAAAGCAGCAGCTGTTCCCAAATATTATCTAACATCTGGAGGAGGAGGAACAGGAGGATGGTATCAAGGACATAAGCACAGTCAAGGGAGCAGGAAAGGGTCAGCAAATCCTGATCATTCCTTTGGTGCTTTTTGGGGTACAAATCCTCTTAGGATGGGAGAGGGCTCCAGAGATGCTTTTAGAAGGGCTCCAGGGAGACCTCGAAGCCTCTTCAGTGCCTAAAGGGGCTCCAAGAGAGCTGGAGAGGGGCTTTGGACAAGGGATGGAGTGCCAGGACAAGAGGGAATGGCTTCACGCTGACAGAAGGCAGGACTAGATGGAATGTTGGGAAGAAATTCTTCCCTGTGAGGGTGGGGAGGCCCTGGCACAGGTTGCCCAGAGAAGCTGGGGCTGCCCCATCCCTGACAGTGTCCAAGGCCAGGTCGGACAGGGCTTGGAGCAACCTGGGTAATGGAAGGTGTCCCTGCCCCTGGAAGTGTATGAGTTTAAAGGTCCCTTCCAACCTAAACCATTCTGTGATTCCATGACATTCTGCAGAGTGCCCAAAGAGCCCTTTTTGAAATACTGAGAGCCCAGTATCCATCTGTTCCAGCCACTCGCCAGATCGAGATCCTGGAGCTGGAGGATTTGGAGAGGGAATGTCTGCTGGCGCGGATCCGGCTGACCCTGGTGGAACACGACGTGTCAGCAGTGGCTGTGGCAGGTGAGGGGGGTTCAGCCACTCTGTCCTGCCCCAGAGGCAAACCCAGAAGCTGCCAGGGACCATCAAATTCCCATCCCTACCATGAAAGCCAGCCATTGACTTCAGCAGGTTCTGAGATGCACGTCAGGAGAACCAATTGTTTTCCACCTTTTCTTGGTTTTTCCAAGCTGTGGTGGTCTGCAGTGGGGGTGGAGTGAGCTTCTGAGTTGGGACAAAAAAAAAGGCATTTTGGAAATCATGGAAGCATAGAATTATCAAGGTTGGGAAAAGACCTCCAAGACCATGAAATCTAACCTTTTTAATTGATGAATAATTTATTTTCCTGGACAATCCTGCTTCATGGAACAGTGTTAAAAAGTTGTCAAAGTTGTTCCTTTTTGGGAAGCAGGAAAGTACAGCTCTCCCACCTGGAGCCTTTTAGTATCTCTGGTACAAGTTACACAACACATCCACATCTTTCCCCTCTAAATGTCAGGAGGAGGTGACTTCCCAGTGAGGGATTGCAGGGAAAGCATGGAACAGCTGCTTTGAGGGCAGAGTGGCGACGCAGGGAGCCGAGTGCCACAGTTTCTGTGCTGGCAGAGCTGAGCTGATGCCTTGTTAGCTTGGATACAGACCTGTGATGACGCTGTCCCCTCCCTAACCTCAATGATCTTGGGGATCTTTTTCCAACCTTAACAATTCCATGTTTCTAAACACCAGCAGCATTTGCCTATCATGTATTGCTACCTGTGTCCCTCTCCAGTCCCTCTCCAGCTGGTGCCCCATCAGGGACAGCTCTGTGGGTCACAGCTGCTCTGTCCAGTCCCTTCAGGGATAACTCCTGGGCTTGTGGGATGCTCTGGAGGCCAGGAAAGCCTCCAGCCATGGATTGAGGATGACTGCTGCAGGGTGTTGGAGGGTGTTGGCGCCCTGCTGCTGCATCTGTCAATGAGTAACACAGAGCGAGGCCCCAGTGAGCACTGGGGTGTTACTGGGGGAGGCTTTACCCACTCTTCCTCCCCTTCAGGCAACTCCACGCCCGAGGAAACGGTGTCTCTGCTGGTCCGGGCCGGGCTCTTCGACTCGGCCATCACCCTGTGCCAAACCTTCAAGCTGCCCTTGATACCCATCTTTGAGGGCCTCACCTTCAAGTACGTCCAGGTGCCCTCCCACCTCAGGGGACGCAGGGCTGGAGCGATGCAGGGGCTCAGGGGTGGAACTTGACCGAGAGCCTTCTTTTCCTGCCAGTCCAGCCGGGCTGTTCCTTGGGAATAGTGGTGGCTTTGATGCCGGTGGGAAGGGGCTGAGCTCTGGAGGGACCCACCTTCCCATGGCTTTTGGTTGTGCAGGTGCATCAAGCTCCAACTGGGAGGGGAAGCGGCGCAGGCAGAGGCCTGGGACTGGCTGGCAGCCAACCAGCTCTCAGCCCTGGTCACCACCAAGGAGTCCAGGTAAGTCTGTCTCCACAGTTCAGGAGGAGGAGGATCTGGAGACAGGAGCTCTGTGGGAATCCAGAGGGTCGCAGGTCCTTAAAACCCCTAAGGCCAGAACTGTGGCCCTGAGATGTTGGGAGAGCTGTGCTTCCACCCTCTCCCCACATCACCTGGAGCACACCGTGGCCTTACAGACAGGGACAGCAGCTGCTGGCACGTGTTCCATGGGGAATTGTTTCCTCGCAGTGCCACAGATGAAGCCTGGAGGCTGCTGTCATCCTACTTGGAGCGTTACCCATCCCAGAACAGCCTGTACCATCGCTGCGTCATCAACAAGCTCCTGGCACACGGGATACCTCTGCCCAACTGGCTCATTAACAGCTACAAGGTGAGAACAGGGAGACAGCTGTCCCCAAAACCCACCAAAATTCCATTTGTCCCAGAGCTGCCGGATCACCCTCACTCCGATGGACACCTGCCAGGTGCTCTATGCACGGTACCAAGGCTCTGAGCAGATTCCTCTCAGTGTAGTCCCAGTCTTGGTCACATTCCCTCTTTCTGGCAGGAAGTGGATGCTGCTGAGCTGCTGCGCCTGTACCTGAACTACGATCTGCTGGAGGAGGCTGTGGATTTGGTCCTGGAGTACGTGGATGCTGTGCTGGGCAAAGGACACCAGTATTTTGGCATCGAGGTGAGCTCACCTCCCATTGGGATGTGGCAGGATGTTCTTTGGGGACGTGATGTGAGGGTTCCTGTCCCTTCCAGGTCCCTCTGTCCGCAACGTCCCCCACGATGTGGCTTCCCTACACTGCCATTGACCAGCTGCTGCAGGCACTGCGGGAGAGCAGTGCCAGCGAGAACAGCGTTGTGGTGGGTACCAGGCTCCCAAACGCCGGAATGGGGGGACAGGGTGCGATGGGCAGTGGGATGGGATGGGATCCGTCATGACTCCTGCCTCTCCCAGCTCTATGAGAAGCTCAACGACCGCATGGAGGACTACCAGCAGAAGGTCAGCGTGGCCACCATGGAACGCCTGTACTGCCGGCCCTAGTCCAGGTGACATCCCCAGGAGCGTCACTATCCCACCCCACGGTGCTGGTTTTACGCATTTTTCCATAAGGATCCGGTTCGGGGAGGTGGAGTGCCTGATGGGTGTGTCCCCTCACTGTCCCTTTTGCCGGCAGTGGGTGAGAAACAGAGCTGGGGCGTGTGGCCATGGCACCCCCTTGCTCTCTGCCTCCTCCAGACATGGAACTGTTGAGAATTTCTTTTATTTATTGCTATGTTTTTGGATCAACTTTAATAAAATGGAAGCGTTATTTGAGGTGTGCGTAAGGATGTGGTGGGAAAAGTGGGGACTGTGGGGCTCCTCTTCCCAGATCATCCCCATACTGCCCTTGCCCTAAGGCTGGGATATAGGGCAGGATGGAGCTGTGGGGCCCTGGGGAAGGGTGGAGCTATATCCCCGACGGATATAGCTCAAGAGAGGTTCACGGGCAGGGGGTGTATGGTAATAAGGGGCTATAGCCCCCAGGAAGAACTATAGGATTGTGCTATAGGATAGCATGGGAGCACAACCCCGGAGGGCAGCACAGGGCTGTAGGGCAGGACGGGGCTCTGGGATAGCAGGGGGCTGTAGGATCAGGGGAAGGACCGTGCTGTAGGGCAGGACGGAGCCGCAGGTTCGCGCGGGGCCGTGACCTCGTGCTCGTCCCCATCCGTAGGGAGCGCGCGCCCGCCCTCCCGCTCCTGGGGGCGCGTCTCGCGCAGGCCCCGCCCCTCGTGTGACGCAATCGCCCCGCCCCCCTGCGCACGGCGCGCGCGGCCACAGCCCTGGGNCCCATCCTGCAGCTCTCTCCGCCCGCGCCGCGCCGCGACGAGGCGGCGGGACCCGCGGGCGAGGGGGGCGACTCGGGCTCCGAACCGGGTAAGGCGGCGAAGGCGGGTGGAAGCGGGGGGCGCTTTGTTGGCGGGGCGCGGCCTAGCGCGGCCTAGCGCGGCCTAGCGGGACCGGGGGGCCCCGATCCACCCTGCCCCGCGATCCCACCAGCCTGAGGCCCCCGTAATTGACGCTTCTGTCCCCCAGATGAGCCCGAGACGGTGGCGGAGCCGCCCCGCAACCCGCCCAATCCGCCGCCTCCCGCTCCCGCCGCGGTCAAGGCTACAGGTAAGGGAGCGCCCTGGGGTGAGACGCGGGATTACATCCCCCCTAAAAAAATAGGGGGAGAATCTCAGCATTTAGGGGTGGAGCGGCCCTCGATGTACAATAATGATAAAAAATAGGGGAGTTTTGGTTCTAAATAGGGCTTTTTGTCTTAAATTTGGGGGGTTGATTCTCAAATGTCATTTTTTGGGTCTAAAACGTGACCTGAATGTAGGAGTTTCGTCCTTTGTGTGATTTTTTTGGTCGGATATGTGTGGTATTGGTCCTAAATATGAGGTGGTTTTGGTTCTAAAAGTGGGGGGCTGTGAGGTTCCAAATAGTTTTTGGAGGTGCTGAGTGTGGGTTTTCTGGTTCTAAGAGTGGTGGATTTTGTTCTAAACGTAGGAGTTTTTGTGGGACTGTGTGTGTCCCCCTCTCCATAACCCCTTAATTTTAACGCAGGGTAATTATCCAGGTTTAACTACTATTTTTAAAGGAAGAGAGTTAACCCTTTCCTAAATAATTCACTTTGGGGTTGGAGTTGTTTCCATTTTAATTATTTTAATTGTGCTGTTATTTCCCAAGAGGTGCTTGCTCATCCTTAAATGCATTTTCTTACTTGTCCTTGTACTGATTCCCCCCAACCTGACCCGGGCACTTGTACAGGGGCTGTTCCCCCTGGGATGACAGTGGCACCACTGGAGCAGAGGGTGGGGGGTCGGATCCAATGCCCTGTGGCAGCAGGAGAATTCCCCTGAGGAATCACTCTCCCTTCTCCAGGAGGTTTGTGCCTGCTGGGTGCCTATGCCGACAGTGATGATGAGGAGGGTGAGACCCCAGAGAAGCCGGCCCGTTCCACGGATGCCAACGGCAGCAATTCTACCGACATCGACAGCACCCTGGCAAACTTCCTGGCTGTGAGTGCCACTCGGACGAGGGCAAGGGGAGGGAGGGGTGGCGGGAGGAGGGGAGTTTCATGGTCCAAGACATTGTCCTTGTCCAGTAAGTGCTTTGATTTGGCTTGGGATTTGAAGCTCACTGTGGGATGCTGTTTTTACAGGAGATCGATGCCATCACGGCCCCTCCACAGCCCTCTGAGCCCACCGCTGCCTCCTCTTCCTCCTCCTCTGTGCCGCCCCCTACGCCTCCCCGCCCAGAGCCGAAGGATTCGGGCACGGGCCCATCCTCGGGCACAGCCAATGGCACGGGCTCGGTGCCAGCCCCGGAGTGGCAGTACGACACCCAGTGCTCGCTGGCCGGAGGTGAGCACCATTCCTGTCTCCAAAGAGCGTGCTGACAAATGGATGTCACTGGGGAGAGGGGAGTGACGGGTTGTCCTTGTTCCCCCGGCAGTGGGAGAGCTGGAGATGGGCGACTGGCAGGAGGTGTGGGATGAGAACACCGGCTGCTACTACTATTGGAACACCCAGAGCAACGAGGTGACCTGGGAGCTGCCACAGTACCTGGCGACGCAGGTCCAGGGCCTGCAGCACTACCAGCACAGGTGGGTGAGACCTCCAGGATGTTGCCCTGTGGGATATTGTCCCAATCCCGCCCTTCATTCCCGCTCCTCTTCCTCAGCAGCACCGTGGCAGGCACCAATGGCAGCTTCACGGCGGCCACGGAGCCGTTCTCTCAGGAGAAGGGGACCCCGGGCAGTGCTGGCCGTGGGACCAGCCTCGGCAAGCGGGAGGTTAAGAAGGTCAGTCCTGTGGGTTCTGGCTGCCATGGGGCTTGCAGGCAGCTCCTTGGGCTTCCTTGGAAGCAGGTGGGATGCTCTGCTCCATCTGTAGCCCTAGGAGGGGCCTGGCAGCATGGGCTTTTTCCCTGGCAGCTGCCAGAAAGCTCACATGCAGCTCATCCCACAGGAAGTGAATGAAGGAGTGCAGGCCCTCTCCAACAGCGAGGAAGAGAGGAAGGGAGTGGCTGCAGCCCTCCTGGCCCCGCTCCTGCCCGATGTGGTGAAGGAGGAAGAGGAGCGCTGGAGGAGGAAAGTGATCTGCAAAGAGGAGGTTGAGCCACCTCTGGAAGAGGAGGCGAAAGCTGAGGAGGCGCCGGCTGCCCCTGAAGAGCCAGAGCCCAGCAGGGACCCCCTGGAAGACACAGGGCAGGAGGATCTGTGCAGCGTGGTGCAGTCAGGGGAGAGCGCAGAGGAGGAGGAGGAGCAGGACACGCTTGAGCTGGAGATGGTGCTGGAGAGGAAAAAGGTAAGAGGACACATTTGTCCCAGAAACGGGGCCACACATGCAGCCACAGCATTGCTGGGAGTAAACTGGGATGTCGTGTCTTGGCAGGCAGAGCTGCGTGCCTTGGAGGAAGGCGATGGCAGCGTTTCAGGCTCCAGCCCGCTCTCCGATGGGAGCCAGTCGGCCTCGCAGGATGCATCCCGCAGGCTGGCCTCCAAGCGAGGGAAATGGAAACTGTTTGTGGGAGCCGCCAGCCCCGAGTCTGCCAGTCGAGGCTCCAGCAAAACGGGCCGGGAGAGCCCGGAAGCAGGAGAAGCAGGTAATTGGAAAGGCTCCCTTCGGAGGGAGGAGCAGGGGGTCTCCTTTCCCTGAAGACCCACAGAGCGGAGCCGGGAAGGGCTGTGAGGTACGTGTGCCAGGTGGGGACAGGCTGAGGGGTGGCTGTGTCACAGCCCAGCCTCACTGGGGTAAGATGCTCCTCTGGCACGGTCTTTCTTAGCCTAATTACCCACATAAGGAGGAGAGTGCCGTATTCAGTGGTTCTTGGGAGAAGGGACACAGGAAACAGCTGCCTCACATCCCATTGCCTTCCCATTCCTCCCAACATCACAAACCCAGCCTGTGGCACACTGGGAACTGTCACCTTCCACTTCTAAAGTTCACTTATTGAGGTGCCAAATTCCAGACAGCTGAAGTGTCCCTGGAGCCACTCCAGGGCCCCACACCCAGTGTGTAGGGAATGTAACTCCAGCCCTTGTGGCAAGGCAGCCCGAGTTCCTATAGGGCTGGTTCAGCTTCAGGTGTGTATGGATATATCAGTCATACACAACTACTCCTTGTGTTCCTGTTGGATCCCCCAGAGCTGTGCTTCCCAAAATGCACCAGCTGTAGCATTTTAAGGAACACTCTGTGCCCAGCAGCTCTGGGACTCCCACATTGTAGAATCATGGAATTGTTCAGGTTGGAAATGCCCTCTGAGGTCATGGCGTCCAGCTGTTCCCCCAGCACTGCCAAGGCCACCGCTAACATATGTCTTCACATGCCACATCCACATGGCTTGTAAACCCCTCCAGGGATGGGGACTCCACCACAGCCCTGGACAGCCTGTGCCAAGGCTGGACAGCCCTTTCCGTTAAGAAATTTCTCCCAATATCCAACTTAAACCTCCCCTGGCACAACTTAAGGCTGTTTTCTCTTGTCCTGTCTCTTGTTCCCTGGGAGCAGAGCCTGACTCCAGCCTCCTCTCAGGGCACTGTAGGGAGCAAGAAGGTCCCCCCTGAGTCTCCTTTTCTCTGGATGTGCTAGTCCCTTCCCAGATTTGTGTGCCTGCAGAACAGAAAGCTGAATGAAACTGCCTTTTCAAGGCAAACGTGGTACAAAAGTGCCTTGAGCAGGCTGTGTCCTGCCTGTGTCCTGTCCTCCCGAAATCCTGCTGGAGTGGGAGGCAGTGCCTGCCCCATCCCAGGGTTCTTGTGGCCCTGAGGCACCTCTGCTTCAGGCAGGGGCATGAGCTGGGTGACAACTCTGGCATTAAATCAGTGATGTCATTTTTGCATAGGAAAATGAATGGTTTTGCCAGAGGGCTTTCCAAATAACCCCGAAGCCAGCTCTTCCCAGCAGCATCAGTTTCCACCTTAACCTGAGGAACAGCGAGCTGTCACTCCAAAATAACCAGTTTAAATTGAGCATCCCGCTGCTGGAGGGTGATTTAGGGAAGTGTCCTGCCTTCCAGTGCCAGGACGTGCTGGGATTTGGGGTTTCTTCCCCCAGAGGGCTGTGGGATTCTGTCATAAACTTCCCTCCTTGGAATTGGTTGCTTTGGCAGTGAATTAGTCATCTGGAGGCAAAACCTTCTGGTCTTGGCAGCTTTTGGGGACCTTTTCAGTCTTAGATAATTAACTTATTTAATACCTAGTACCTGTTATTGATGTATTATTAAGATGACAGATTTTGGGGGTTAGTCTCTTCCTGCTTCCCTGATGCCTGATATTCCAGGCCTTGCCTCATTGCTGCTTTGCACTGTAGCAGCTCCAGTCCTCCCCTTCCCATGTTATCCTTCTGGAAGGATCCCCACCACCAAAACACAGAGCAGTGGCCATCTCTTCTTTTTCATTTCAGGCTCTTGTCACTGGCTCTGGTGGGTCCTAGCTCTTTCCCCACTGTTTCCCACATTGGCTTTGCCTCCGGGCACAGTGTCCAGCTAGCTGCTGGCACTGCCAGGGCGGTGCTGGGACAAGGACTGACCTGTCCTTCCTTGTCTTGCAGCCCCAAGCACGGAAGCAACCGATCCAAGTTCAGACAAAGAGGCAGAATCTGAGGAGCCTCAGGAAAAAGCAAAATCACAAGGGGCTCCAAAAATGGAAGAGGAGGAGCAGGATCTAAAGGTATGGAGAGGCAGAGGTGCGTGTCCATGAGATGAGGGATGTGATGGGTGCTCCAGCTGCCAGCAGGGACAAGGAACACTCTGGCTCCCCCAGCCACGTCTTCCCTGGGAACACCAGAGCTTTGGGCTCTGGATTTGGCTCGCGTGATGCTTTTAAAGCTCAGATCCCGATGTGGCTGTGGGAACAGCTTGTGAAGGAAGGGCCGTGCAGGATTGGGACAATAGCCTGTCTCCAGTAGGATTCAGCAGCAAAAGCTTGGATGAAAGAAGGGTGCGGGGGGGGCAAAGACTGAGCCCTGGGTGTTGTTGTGACAGAGAACAACCAGTTTGATCTTGACTTTGTTTTCACCAATAATGATATTCCAGTCTCTGGCCCGGTCAGTCGTCCCGTTTCCAGGCTGAAGACTCCTCGTCCGTAATCTCTCCGTTTCTTGAGGCTGACGGTACCGCTCTGCCCTTCGCCCGGCATTTCTTTTATATGCAACCTGGGGAAGCCCTGGGGATTTCTGCAGCATCCTGCTGATAGCTCTTCTCTGAGCCTTGGTTTGCTCCTTTGGCTGCACTGGATCAATTCTGTGATCTATAGCAGAGCTCCAGGCTCTAGGGCAGTATGACAGAGCAGTAGGGGAGATCTTTACTGTTTGTACTTTGGTCCCCATGTCACTTGTTACCCTGAGATCTCCTGCAGCATAAAATTTGGCTCTGGAGTATTTCTGTGACATTGGGAAATGTTGTCACCTCCCTGTGGCAGATGGGGAATCGCCGGCTCGTGGTGGAGCCTGGGTGGAACCTGCAGTGAGAGTTGCCCATCCCTGTCCTCATTTCCCACCACTTAAATAATTTTTCTGATGTGAAAGGGAAGGGCTTTGGTGCTGTCCTTGTGAAAAATCCCACATCTCTCCCATAAAACAACTCCTTAAAGGATTTTGAGATGTGACATTCCCAGACCAAAACTGAGCCTCCCTCAGTGCAGCATCTATTTGAGACCTGATTTTTAAATGAATTTATTTAAATTAAAAGAATAAAAGCCTGTGGCAGGGCTGGACTCGCTGGTCCCCTGTGTTGTCCCCCCTCCTTCCGGTCCCAGTGGGCGCTGTGACGGACCGTGTGGTGCTTTTCCATGCAGGATTCCCTTAGAGCTGTCGGAGGAATGCCGGCTCCCTGGGTAACCGGTACCGTTTGCTCATCGGGTTGGGATCTCTCTGGTTACAGGAGCTGCGCCGGGGCCACCGCTGCCAAGTCACTCTCTGCTTCGGGATGTTCCCTGGCTTCTCCAGAGCCACGTTAACATGGGAATTCATATGCCTGCCTCAGGCTTCTCTAGGGCTTGCTTGTCTGGCCCGTCCCCTCTCTGGAGACAGATGCTGCCTTGGTGGCTTTGGTGGACATTCCAAAGCCTCTTCTGAGGAGTGAAGCTAAAAATAGACATTCTTAGAGCCCTCCTTAAAGCAGTGGTGATGCCACTAGCATGCATCCCTGTTCCTGCTCTTGATTACTTTCTGGCTTGTGGCTGCTTCCATGCAGTGTCCCCAGTCAGGGGGATGGACACAGGGATCCCCGTGTCCCCAGACTGGAGGTTTCACTCCCATGGGACACTGGGCTTGAGTAGCTGTGGTCGCCATGGGCTGACCTGAGTTTTGATGTAGCTGTTGCCTCTGCTCTGGAGTAAATCCAGAGCAGTTATCTCTTTCTGGTGCTTCCCAGCTGGTTCCTCTGGAAAGCGATTATTTACAGAACCTGGAATCACATCCTGGCCCATTTATTTGGGAAACATTCTTAGATACCTGCCGTGGCGATGGTTCTGCTGTAACTCCAGAGTACTGGAGCAACCCAAGCCCGGGCTGTCCTTCCGCACGGAGTCGAGCGCAGTCCGTGGAGGAGCTGTCACCCAGCCACCCACACTGCCGTGTCCCTGGGGTGCAGAATGTAGTAGGACTTAACAGAGGGAGTGACAGGCACACAGGGCCAGGGTGGCATGTCCCGGTCCCACCAGGCTGAGGGGCTGCGGGTGGTCCTGAGCGGTGTTTCCCAAGAGCCGCAGGGCCGCAGCCACCCAATGCTGCTCCCGGAGGGCGGCTCTTGACTCTGCCCTTTCTCCTGGCAGTTTCAGATTGGAGAGCTGGCAAATACTCTGACTAGTAAATTGGAGTTCCTGGGCATCAACAGACAATCTATCTCCAACTTCCACATGTTGCTGTTGCAGACAGAGGTAACCGAGCCTTCGCCCCTCGCTCCGGCCTTGTGTTCCGGAGCGGATCGGATGCAATCCGCCGTCCGAGCGCCAGTGCTGCGTGAGCCTCGTGGCGCCTTGCCGCACAGGGCCCTCCCTTCCTCGGCGGGGGGAGAGCGTGGCTTGGCGCGGAGGTGGGGTGTCCTCCTCCTGGCCCCCTGCATCCCGTACCGGAAGGGAGCCTCCCGATCCTTGAGTCCCGTCCCCCCGGGGCCGCTGGCAGCCCACCTCACCGACTTCCCCCGGTTCTTGCCCTCTAGACCCGCATTGCAGACTGGCGAGAAGGTGCTCTCAATGGAAACTACCTCAAACGCAAACTCCAAGACGCAGCCGAACAGCTTAAACAATACGAAATAAACGCCACCCCTAAAGGCTGGTCCTGCCACTGGGACAGGTACGCGCTCTCCTCCTTTCTCACCTTTCATCTCTGACATCTCAGACATGATTTGTGACCATCAACCACCCGACGATGCTGGCGCCGTCCCTCTGGCAGACTGAGAGCGGCTTCTGTTAGTGCTGGGCAGGCAGAGAAACATCCGGCACTCGCAGAGTTTGGGCCGGCCACCAAACTGGAGGATCCAAACGGAGTGCCCAGTGCTTTGCGACGGAGCCGATTCCCTGACGGACCGAGCTGGTTGTCCCTCTCGCGAGTGTCCAGCGCTGTGGAGGGCGGGCCTGGGGGGTCGCGCATGCGAGAGCTCTGTGAACTTTGCAGGATCTCTGGATCAACTCTTCTGACCAACAGCTCTTCCAAAGGACAAACTTCAACTCACCGACGGAACGAAGAACAAGATTTCTGTCTCCTGCCAGCAGGTCAGACCCAAACATTTCTTTGTCTATTTGGCTTTCTTGATTAATTTTCCTTTGTTTGAAATCTTTGCTCTTTTGTTTTTCAGCTCCCAGATCCGATCCCTCTCTCTAGCATTCACTGTGTATTTGACACCAAGAGTATCATAAAAAACTCTGCGCACCATGGGGTAGGGGGGCAGCCGCTTCCCTCCATTGGGCTGTTCCCCGGTGCCTCTTCTGGAGGGCGACTTTCGGCCAAGGCTGTGCTGAAAGTCCTGATGTTAGCGAGACGTCGCCGGCGTTCCCGGCCCTCCCCTCCCTCGGAGCGGGGGGCTCAGGGCGACGTTCCCGCAGCCAGCGATAGCAAATAGCTTTGAGCGAGTCGGCTCGGGCCTCTCCTGCCTCTGGTCCTCAAAGTTGTTTGCTGCGTGTGGGAGAGCGGCAGCCCCGCTGCACGAGGGTCTCCCCTGCGAGAGCGCACTGCTGTCGTGGGCAGGCCCGCCTCGGAGTGTCGGGGGCGGAGAAGGGAAGCTGAAGCCTCCTTCTCTTTCTTGTGATCTAGGGAGCATAGACGCTATTTCTATGTTAACGAGCGCACGGGAGAGTCGCAGTGGGAGTTCCCCGACGGGGAGGACGAAGAGGAGGGACAGCGAAGCGCCGACAGAAAACCCGACGGTCCTCCAAAGCCACCTCCCAAAGACAAAGGAGAGCGCACCGAGGAGGCTGCCGAGCGCCCCGCAGGTATGTCTCGCTGGCAGTGGGGGGTCCTGGCCCCAAAGCGAGGGGTGGGGGGACAGGGCAGTCCGTGTTGGCAGTGCCTCTAAGCAGGACCACAGGCAGGAGCAGGCGACACGGACCAGGGTGTTCAAGCCTGTGTCAATGTGTATTCTTCAGGCTCCCTTTGTAAAGAATCCTTCTCAGGCCAAGTTCCTGCTACGTCTCTCATGCCGGTCACTCCATTTTGGACTCTGCTTCAGTCCTCTGTCCCAGTCCTCCAACCTCCCTTGCCTTTGGAAATGCCTC
>VZTD01002160.1:3379-16639 GCA_013397725.1 Rhagologus leucostigma | reverse complement strand
GGAGTGGAGGGGGCCGCGTTGCCATGGCAACGGAGCGGAGCCGAGTGGGGCCGAGCCGGGCCGAACCCGGGGCCGAGGGGGGCCGAGTGGTACCGGACTGAGCCGAACGTGGGGCCGAACCCGGGGCCGAGGGTGGCCGAGCGGTACCGGACTGAACCGAACCCGGAGCCGAGCGGTACCGGACTCAGCCGAACCCGAGGCCGAGCTGTTCCGAGCCGGGCCGAACCTGGGCCCGAGCGGTGCAGGGCGGGACCGGACTCAGTCGAGCGTGGGCCCGAGCCGGGTCGAACCCGGGGCCGAGCGGAGCCGGCGGCACCGGACTGTACCGAACCCGGAGCCGAGTGGTACCGGACTCAGCCGAACCCGGTGGCGGAGCGGTTCTGAGACGGGCCGAAACCGGACCGAGCGGTACCGGGCTGAGCTGAGTGTGCCCCAAGCGGTTCCGAACCGGCCCGAGCTGTCCCGAAGTCGGTCCGGTCCGGTGTAACAGAAGCCCCCTCAGGCGCTGCCCCCGCTGTGCCCCGCTGTTCCCCGCCGCCGCCATGCTGATCAAGGAGTACCACATCCTGCTGCCCATGAGCCTGGAGGAGTACCAGGTGGCCCAGCTCTACATGATCCAGGTGGGGATGCGGGGCGGAGCATGAGGGCGTGGGGGACCTGCGGGGCTGAGCGGGGGGGGTTGAGGGTTGCAGGGGTCTGGGGGCTGAGCCCAGGGGCTGCACGGGTCTGGAGTTTGTGAGGCTGAGCCTGAGGGGTGTGGGGTCCAAGGGTCAAGACTGGGGAGGTGCACAGGGCTGTGGGGCTGGGCATGGGGAGCTGGAGGGGTGCAGGGATATGGGGACTGAGACTGGGGGGTGCAGAGGGCTGAGAGAGGCTGGAGATTATAGCCTGGGGGGGGCAATGGGCTGTGGGGGAGCATGAAGGGTGCAGGGGCTGAGCCTGGGGGTGCACAGGGGGCTTTGAGGCTGAGCATGGGCTGCTGGAGGGTGTAGTGGGGGGCTGTGGGGCTGAGTGTGGGGAACTGGGGAGCTGTAGGGCTGAGCATGGAGCCTGGAGGGGCACGGGGTGGCCTGAGGCTGATCCCAAGCAATTGGCAGGTTGCAGGGGCGCCGGTGAGGCTTTGGGTGGGTTTGGGGCCACGGAGCCAAGTAGGGGGTCCTGTGAGCAGGTGTGGGGCTGGTGGATGCCAGCACATGGGGACGGGAGTGTATGGGGACTCTGGGTGCCTATGGGGATCTCGGGGCTTGGAGGGGCTGCACTGAGCCATCATCTCTGTGCAGAAGAAGAGCCGAGAGGAGTCGAGTGGCGAGGGCAGCGGCGTGGAGATCCTGGCCAACCGGCCCTACAGTGACGGCCCCGGGGGCAGCGGCCAGTACACCCACAAGATCTACCACGTCGGCTCCCACATCCCCAGCTGGTTCCGGGCGCTGCTTCCCAAAGCTGCGCTCCAGGTGGAGGAGGAGTCCTGGAATGCTTATCCCTACACACGCACCAGGTGGGAGCTGGGAGGCGGCAGGGAGGGCTGCGGGGCTGGTTGTGCTCCCGGGCTCAGTCCTGTGCCCCTCCAGGTACACATGTCCCTTCGTGGAGAAGTTTTCCATTGAGATCGAGACGTACTACCGACCGGATGCGGGGCAGCAGACCAACATCTTCAACCTGAGCGCGGCGGAGAAGAGGCAGAGGATTTTGGGTGGGTATGGCTGGGTTGGGGAGCTGGGCAAGACCCTGTGGCTGCTGGGATTCCCACATAGTGCTCCCGGGATGGGTGTGTGGATGTGATGGGGTCTTAGGAGCTCGACTTCACTCTCCTTGCAGGTCCTCATGTTTTGGGGATGCTGGAAGGGAAGAGCTCCCTGCCCCAAGCTCCATGTGACCCAGGCTCCCTGCTCCAAGCTCCCTGCCTGCTTCCTCTTAGGGCTGCTGAATTAAGTTTCACATTAAAAATATTTTCAGGGGTAGTTTTGTCCTCTGCCTCTTCCCTTGCATCTATTTCTGTTTGCAGCTTCTTCTTCCTAGTGCCAGCCTGCTCCCCTCTACTTCCGTGTCCCAGCCCTGTTCTGGCATGGATTTGCCTTCTCACTCTCTCGTGGTGTACATGGGACCCCACACCTGGGTCCTGTGGGGTGTTTTGGATCAGCTGGAGCAGGGAGAGCTGGAAAAGCGTGTCCCTGTTTTCCTACCCCCCGCCCTGCTTTCCCTCTCCCCAAGGCTTTGCTCCAGATTGCTCTCTGGCTCCTTTCTGGGGAGACTGGTGGGCAGAACTGGGAGCTTGGGGTGGGATTTTTCCCTCTCTGGCAGGTTCCCATTCCCAGTGGTGTGGATGTGGTCAGTTCAGGCGCCAGAGTGTGGAGTGTGACGCGCTGCCTCTTAAAATGGAGGCCTAAAATAGGCACTCGGAGGAAATGATTCATCTGACCTATTTCTCTCCCCGGCTCTTGCGGCACTGGGGGTGACCGGCCAGGATACCGATGCCTTGGACCTGGGGGCAGGAATTCTGCCCCTACCACCCCTGGGAAGCAGCCAGGAGCAAGCAGACGGCATCAGGGCATGACCCAATGCCCGTTGCCTGGTTTTTCACTCTAGTGCCCATCCCCGTGGGCATTCCACAGGGCACTCAGCATCTCCGGTGGCTGCTGTGTTCCACAGGGAGCAGGGTTGGAGTGAGACCAGCCCCAAGTGTGTTTCCCGCTGGGATTTTCTCTGCCCTGGTGTCCTGTAGCACTGACAGATTTAAACCCCTCTCACGTTTCAAAGGGCGGCGGAAAAACATGGTCTGGGTGATCCGCAGGGATAACTGCTTCCTTGGCAGCTTTCTGCCAGTGGCAAAAGCAGAGGGAGTTGGATTGTGATGGGAATGACACTGCCAGGAGCTGCTTGGGGACAGCAGGTCCTATCCCAGCTCTTTGCTGCTGTTATCCAAGATGCTTGGCATCGTGCTGTGCATTGCATCATTTTTGTGGATTCAGGGCATCTCTAGTTTTCTTTTACCCCCTTTTTTCAGCCCGAGCTGGAGGAAGAGAGGCTGACAGGACCTTGGGGACATCAAGAGGGGCAAATAAATGCAGAGTTTGGCACAGCCTGGGAATGGGGACAGTCCTGCAGGATGGTACTGGGAGCCAGTGGGGTGTCCTGGGATCCCCCAGACCATGCTGGAGGAACCTGACCTGGAGACAGGGCTGGAAAAGCCAAGTTTTAGGAGATTTTGTGCTGGATTGAGCCCTAGCGGCTGTTGAATCGTGTTTTCCTGGGTGTCATTCATGAGCCTCTCTCTGGTCTTTGGAGGTCATCCTCATTTGGGGGGAGCTCACCCTCATTTTGGGAGAGGTCACCTCTGTTTGGGGATAGGGTTCATTGCCCTCCCCCCCACCGGCTCTCTGGAGGCTCCTGTGTCACATGGTGGTTTTGCTGTGCCCTGTTTTTGGGGGACCCTTAGGCTTTTTGGGGGGGAGCTGGGAGCTGTGCCAGGCTGCCCCATGCGCTGTCCCTGTCCCCAGCCCCCACGTCCCCCAGGGTGGCCGGGATCACTCTGCAGCTGCCAGATCTGCCGGCTGATGTGTGTATGTGTGTCAGCCCCGGCCCTCCGCACGCTCCCAGCCCCTCCCTCCCTGTGCTGCTCCCCGGGGTGCCGGATTGGGATCCCACGCGGGGATGAGGATATCTTTGGCTGCACCAAGGGTGTCTGTGATGTTCCAGCCTTGGGATTTTATGTTTTATTAGGAAATTCTTCCCTGTGAGAGTGGTGAGGTCCTGACACGGGTTGCCCAGAGAAACTGTGGATGCTCCATCCCTGGAAGTGTCCAAGGCCAGGTTGGATGGGGCTTGGAGCAACCTGGGATAGTGGAAGGTGTCCCTGCCCATGGCAGGGGATGGAATGAGATGATCCATAAGGTCCCTTCCAACCGAAACCGTTCCAGGATTCTGTGATTCCAGAACTCCAAGATTTTAGGATTCTAGGACAGAGAGTGTTTGCTGCCAGCTGCGTTGGGTGCATGGCTTGTGGGAATAATTTGACCTGATTTTTGTCCCTTTTTCACTTGTTTTCCTACCTGTGCCCCCTTGCCAAGCGCTGCGGGGTGACAAGCGCCATTCCCCCCACAGACACCATTGATATCGTGCGTGATCCCATCTCCCCCGGGGAGTACAAGCCCGAGGAGGATCCCAAACTCTACCACTCATCCAAGACGGGCCGGGGGCCACTGGGGGATGACTGGCTGGAGGCAGCAGTGGTCAGTGGGCCCCTCATGTGCGCCTACAAGCTCTGCAAGGTGGAGTTCCGATACTGGGGGATGCAGTCCAAGATCGAGCAGTTCATCCACGACGTGGGTGAGTTCGGAGCCGTGGGCTGCTGGAGGGTCATTTGGGCAGCCATGGGATCGCACTGGATTCGCTTCCCCCCTTCTCCCCCCAGGTTTGAGGAAGGTGATGCTGCGCGCCCACCGCCAAGCCTGGTGCTGGCAGGATGAGTGGACGGACCTGACGATGGAGGATATCCGACAGCTGGAGGAGGAGACAGCGCGAATGCTGGCACAGAAGATGGCCAAGTGTGGCGAGGGCGAGGAGCCACCCGTGGCCGGGATCAGCCCCGAGGGGCGGCCGGAGCCAGACAGGCCTGGCGGGCAGGAGGAGGCCGAGCTGCAGGCGGAGACTGATACCCCCTCCGATGATAACTTTGCCAAACAGTGGTCCACCTCTTCCCGGTCTTCCTACTCCTCCCAGCATGGAGGTAAGAGACCAGGTCTGGTGTGGTTATGCCCTGGATGCTGTGGTTCTCCACAGGAGATGTGTCAGGGGACTGTTTTGCCTGGCTTGGGTCTCCTGGGCTGGGGCTCTGGGTGTCCCAGGTCTGGTCCCAGGTTTCTTGAAGGGGCCCTGGGTGACCCAGGGATGGTCTTGGATCTCCTGGAGGGACTCTGGGTGACACAGGGATGGCCGCAGATCTCCCTGGGGGGTCTGGGTCCAGGACCAAGGGGGAGCTGTGGGGCAGGAGCGGGGGTCTCTCTGCAGGGGGCTGTGGGTGCTGATCCCCTGCGGGTGGCAGGGGGTGTGTCTCCTCAGAGCCTGTCGGAGTGGCGGATGCAGAACATTGCCCGGGACTCAGAGAACAGCTCCGAAGAGGAATTTTTCGATGCCCATGGTACTGGCACCATCTTGGGACAGGCTGGATGGGGGCAAGGGCATCTGAGGATGCGAGTGCACACCCCTGGGGGCACAGGGGTGTTCCCTCACCCACGCTTCCCTCCTGCCTCTGCAGAAGATCTGTCTGACAGCGACGAGGTCTTTGCCAAGGAGATGACCAAGTGGAGCTCCAACGATTTCTTGGACACGCTTGAGCGGCCAGCGGAGCTGGACGAGGCACTGGGTGAGCACTGGGGGTGCTCCTGCCCCAAATCCTGGGGTGGCTGTCCTGGGAGGGGCCTGACTCCCACCTGGAGACCTCAGCTGGCTCACCAGGGCTGTGTGCTCGCAGGGGATGGAGCCAGCGCCACCAAGGGGGATGGTGAAGGATTGGGAACATCCAGCTTCCCTGAGGTGCGTGTCCCCTCCCTCGGGCCGTGCCCTCCTGCCGTGCCCCCCGGCTTGACTGCTCTCCTTCCTGCAGGGCGGCGCGGCAGAGAGCACGGAACAGATGTGCCGGATCCACGCACTCTTCCTCATCCTCCACAGCGGGAACATCCTGGATCAGGGAGCGGGCGAGCCGGGCTCCAAGCAGGCAGATGTGCAGACACTGGCGGCCACCTTCGATGCTGTCACCCGCGTCCACTTTCCCGAGGCACTGGGACACGTGGCCCTGCGCCTGGTGCCCTGCCCGCCCATCTGTGCCGCAGCCTACGCCCTCGTCTCCAGGTACGGATTCCAGCTGGGAAAGCAGGGGACTGGAGAGCTGATATCCTTGGAGAGGGGACTTTACTTCTGGTGGGACATGAAGGACTGGGGATGGGATGGGATGGGATGGGAAGGGATGGGAAGGGAGTTAGTCCTGGTGTGGCATCCCAGGATGAAGCAGTACCACGCAGTGGGATAAGGACAACAGGACAGTCCTGTTCATCCCTTGCCATGTCCCCCTCAGGCTCAGCCCCTACAGCCACGACAGGGACAGCCTGTCTAGCAGCCAGGACCACATCCCACTGGCAGCACTCCCGCTGCTGGCCACCTCCTCAGGCACCTACCAGCATGCCGTGGGCACCGTCATCGCCCGCGCCAACCAGGTCTACGCAGCCTTCCTGCACTCCGGAGAGGGCACCGGCTTCTGCGGCCAGGTGAGGTGGAATTTGGGAAGTGTGGCTCTGGGGTCCAGCTGTGACCCTGCATGGAGGATTTGGGGGTGTCACCCTCCTCGTGGGTCTGTGGTCTCTGCAGGTGGTGCTGCTGGGGGACTGTGTGGGCGGCATTCTGGGATTCGATGCCCTGTGCCAGAGCCGGGTGGGCTCTGGGGGCAGCCGGAGTAGCAGCCGCCGTGGCAGCCTGGTGAGTGCCTGCACCCCAACACCCTCTGGGGAGGGCTTGGGGGTGCACTGGGGGCTATATGGGGTCTGGGTGTTTGCTGCCTCTCCCTGCAGAGCACGGAGCCCATCTCCCCGGAGCAGTGTGGCAGCCTAGACCCACTGGCTGATGGGACGGAGGGAGTGCCGGTATTGGGCCAGGCCAACCCTGAGCCCCTAGGGACACAGGGGGACAGCCAGCAGCACAGCTCCACGTGCAGGTGAGCCCAAGGGAGATGGTTTGCTATCTTGTGCTTTATGGAAAGGGTGTAATTCCCATCTGCTCCAGGCTGGGAAGGAGCATTTCATGGAGGCTGCCTGCCCCGGGGGGATCTTGCTGGAGCTCCTCTGGGATAATGGGGCCACACCAGGCACATCTTTGCCTTCGGGATAGTGGGAGCGCAATGTTGCCATCCTTCCCCACGCCCACTGTCTCTGCTGTCCCAGCCTGCAGGCCAGCGAGGCCCCGCTGGAGGCAGAGGCACCCCGGAGCAGCGCCATGGCGCTGGATGGGGCAGAGGGTGCCAGCACCCGCCTCGAATTTAAGGTATCCGGCTTCTTCCTCTTTGGTTCCCCGCTGGGGCTGGTGCTCGCGCTGCGCAAGACCGTCATGCCTGCTCTGGATGGTGAGGATCCCTGCCTGCTGCAGTGCCAGCCCCTGACCCTCCCTGCAGGGCTCAAGTCCCTGAGTCGTGCTCACCCCACAAGCCTGAGCTCCCCAGGACCACCCTAGAGAGCCCTGCTTGGGTTTGAGCCCCTCGCATGCCCAGCCCTGGCTGTGTAGGTGTTGGTGGGTGGCTGAGTGTCCCTGCTCTGTGCCAGCCTCAGCCTGTCCCCAGTGCCCCAAATTTCCCTCTCCAGCTTTTCCTCTTGCTGTGCCCTGCTTTACCCCTCCCGAGTGTTTTGCTCCTGGTGCCCCCCAGCCTTCGTGGGTACCCCTGACCCCACTCTGTGCTGCAGTGGCCCAGCTGCGTCCTGCCTGTGAGCAGATCTACAACCTCTTCCACGCCGCCGATCCCTGCGCCTCCCGCCTGGAGCCCCTCCTGGCCAAGGCCTTCCACGCTGTGCCCCCTCTCAGCGTGCCCCGATACCAGAAGTACCCGCTGGGTGATGGCACCTCGTCCCTGTTGGGTGAGCGGGTCCCCTCCAGGCTGGTGCCAGGCACCCTGGGGCCGCGTCAGGGTACCCAGAGCACTCACAGCCTGGCTGGGTGGGGGGAGAGGGATGTGCAAGCCCTTCCCACTGCTCTGGGGCTCTACTGGAGGGGCATCCTGGGGTGGTGGGTGTCCCTGGGGACTCTGGGTGTGCTCACCCAGCTCTTTCTGCAGCGGAGGCCCTGCAGACACACTCTGCCCTGTTCCTGCCCAAAGTGGATGTGGCTGCCCCCCCTACCCCCACTGGCAGCTTTGGGGGCTTCTGGAAGGGCAGTGAACCGGCAGAGCCCCCCACTCCTGCCAGCACCAGTGAGGTTGTCAAGAGTAAGTGTCATCCCTACCCAGCCCCTCCCATGCGGGCACCTTGGGCTGCACGACACAGGATGAGGTCCAGAAAAGGCTTCATTCCAGCTCTCCCCGCAGTCCTGGAGCACTGGTGGGGCCCGAAGCGCATTGACTACTCTCTGTACTGCCCTGATGCCCTGACTGCCTTCCCCACCATCACCCTGCCCCACCTCTTCCATGCCAGCTACTGGGAGTCCTCTGACGTGGTGGCCTTCATCCTGCGCCAGGTATGGTGGGCATGGTGGGGTGGGTGGCAAGCCGGGGCTGGCAGAGGCTGAGCTGGCACCATGCTGTCGGCAGGTGATGGAGAAAGAGGGACCGCAGCCGGCAGAGAGCGAGGAGAGCTCCATCTACAGCCCCGCCATCCCTCGGGAGAAGTGGCAGCGCAAGCGCACCCAAGTGAAGATCCGGGTATGTGCCCAGTGGGAGCCCACCTGGGGCATCCTGGGGTATGCTGTTCTGGGACAATCCCACAGCCCAGTAGTGTCCCTGTGGCACTTCAGGAGCTCCCCCAGGAGCTGCTGAGCACCCTGTGTGCCTGCAGAATGTGACAGCCAACCACCGGGCCTGCGATGTGATCGTGTGTGAGGGCAAAGCGCAGGTCCTCAGCGGGCGCTTCATGTACGGACCCCTGGACGTGGTGACACTGACCGGGGAGAAGGTACAGCTGGGCTGGGGGGCCACCGGGACCCCTCAAACACGGCGGGGGTGTCCAGGACTGGGCATGGGGCCCCTACCCACAGTAGGAGAAGGATGTGGTTAACAGGACCCTGTGTGGGATGGTGGGAGAAGGTTGTAAGGACTTGCAGATGGGGACACAGCAGGATGTGGCAGTCCAGCCCCTGCCCAGCCCGTTTTCCTCTCCCAGGTGGACATCTACATCATGACACAGCCGCTGTCAGGGAAGTGGCTGTACTACGGCACTGAGGTGACGAGTGGCAGCGGACGCCTGACCTTCACCATCCCTCCAGACAAGGCTCTGGCCATCGGGATCTACCCTGTTCGCATGGTGGTCAGGTGAGGTGTCGCCTCAGTTCCTCCTCCAGCCCTTCTGGCAGAGCTACACCTGCTGCCCTGGCAGCAGAGCTGGGGCCGAGCCACCACCTCTGCCTTTGCAGGGGGGACCACAGCTACGCCGAGGCATACCTGACTGTGGTGGCCCGTGGCACTGAGTCCGTTGTGTTCAGCATCGACGGTTCCTTCACTGCCAGCGTCTCCATCATGGGCAGTGACCCCAAAGTGCGGGCGGGGGCTGTGGACGTTGTAAGGTGGGTGCTCTTCAGTCAGAGAGTCAGTCTCCCCATCTTTCATGGTGTGG
This sequence comes from Rhagologus leucostigma, assembly GCA_013397725.1. Lineage (NCBI taxonomy): Eukaryota > Metazoa > Chordata > Aves > Passeriformes > Rhagologus > Rhagologus leucostigma. The sequence continues at coordinate 7,343 of VZTD01002160.1, read as the reverse complement.
TGACAGCTCAGCTGGGGGGTGTCAGAGCAGGGACATGGGGGAGGGTATTCCACCACTCCCTTGCCTCCAGCACATCATCTCTATGCTGGTGCTCTATTGCGGAAAATAATCCTCTCCGAGTTTGGATGTGGTCCCCACAGCTCTGCTGTGCCTTCCCCTTGATAAAATCCCTGGGAGCAGGGAGGTTTTGGAGGCAGCACCCACACATGCTGTGTTGGGAGATCCCAGCTTCCCACAACAGGACTGTCTCCACACAGGCTCCTGGCAGCCACCCATGTCCCCTTCTAGGCACTGGCAGGACTCGGGGTACATGATCATCTACGTGACGGGGCGCCCCGACATGCAGAAGCATCGCGTGGTGGCCTGGCTGTCCCAGCACAACTTCCCCCATGGCGCCGTCTCCTTCTGTGACGGGCTCACCCACGACCCGCTGCGCCAGAAAGCCGCCTTCCTGCAGAGCCTGCGCACTGAGGTGGGGATGGGGATGCTGCCGGGAGGACACGGGGCTGGTGATGGGGTGGCATGGGCTGTGCTGAAGCCTGTGCACTTCTGCATCCCGCTGGAGATGCTGGGAGCTGGACTGCACTGCCATGGCAGAGCTGGAAGCTTCTCAGGGCAGCTTCCAGCCATTCCTCTTAACATGAGGGTGTCCCAGCCCCTAGGGGTGGCTGTCCCTGTGGGAAGGGATGTTCCCTGCCCTAATGCTCTTGTCCCTGGGCAGGCAGAGATCTCCATAGTTGCTGGCTACGGCTCCACCAAGGATGTCTCCGTCTACAGCTCACTGGGACTCGCGCCAGCACACATCTACATTGTGGGACGGGCCGTCAAGAAGTTCCACAACCAGTGCCAGGTATGGTGGTGGCAGGGCTGGGGACAGACTGGGATGCAGGGGACGATGGCTGACCCCACCAGCCAGCCGTGGCCACCGGCTCAGGCTCTCTGTGTGTCCTGCAGTTCCTCTCCGAGGGCTATGTCGCCCACCTGGCCCAGCTGGAAGCCGCAGCCCTGGCCCACTCCCCCAAGGGCCCCCCACGACCTGTGCTGGGCAAAGGCACCTATGGCTGCCCGGCACCTGTCGACTTCCTGCGGAAGCAGAGCCAGCTCCTGCGCTCCCGGGGCTCCAGCCAGGCAGAGCGGGATGGGGGGGGGCCCCCCTCAGCACCCCCAGGCTTGTCCCGGGCCAAGCCCCGCAGCGTCAGCCTCAAACTGGAGGGTGAGGAGTGAGGGTGGCATGGCCGTGTCCCCCCTCCACTGCATCCCTGATTTCCCAACAAGGAGCACCTGGGGACGGAGCCGGTGCTGGGCCACGAGCCCATAGGAAGGAGATGAGGGCGCTGGGTCCTCTGAGACCAGGGGGTGTTGGGAGATGGCTCTGAGCCCCCCTGAGGGCCAGAGTGATCCCCTCAGGACTGAGCCACCCTGGGTCCTCCCTGCTGCCCCCAGCCCCATGCCCTCTGGTCCTTTGGGGCTGTTGGGCAGTGCCTAGTGGGGTCTGCACCCCAGGGTCATTGCCCCTGTGCAGAACTGGGGGGTGTGGCTGTGCCCCAGGGCGATTGGCACTTCCCCACCTATTTATTTCCGTCCAGTGTCACGGGGCAGGGCTGGGTTGGGGTTCCAGAGTGCTTCCTCTGTTCCCCCCCATTCGTTTCGGTGTTGAATAAAGAGATGTTACGACAAGGTGCCAGCACCCATGAGTCTGCTCTGTGCCTGTGGCACCAGGGTTCCCACCCACTGGGAAAGCCCTGGGGAGCATCCAAGGGACACCATGTCCCACAGGGAGGGTGGCCATGGGGCACACCAGTTGGGTCACAAGCAATTCAAGACAGGGAAAAGAGCCTGGGCGGTGTGGGCTGTGCCGCTGCTGATACCCTTCCCCTCTCCGACTTGGTTTCCCCTCATTTACTTCCAGTAGCAAATTTTTGTCGTGACCAGGGGTTGTGACTGGTTTTACTTGAGTTTATCTTGGCATAGCATGACCAGAGGTTTATAGAGATAGCAGGAACAAGCTGTTATTCTATATAAAATATCCCGACACTAACATGACAAGAGGAGACACTGGTTTGGGATGATAGCAGCAGCCTGGAGAAGTGACAGTGGCGTGGCACGGAGGAGAACAGGCAGGAAGGGATTGGAGCTGGGGCTGAGGCTCGGCACCACTCCTCCATGGCCACCGTAAAGTATAAAAACATCAAATAAGTGATAAAAGTTGGCAGGAAGCAGCGGGCTCATGTCACCCACGCATCCCTGGTGTGATGATGAGCAGAGTCTAGAGCCCAGCAAAGAGCTTCAGTCATGTGCTGCGATGCTTTATGCTGCCACTTAAGTGCCTGGCCATGTCCCCAGGCTGTGGCGAGCTCCGGGGCCATTTCCACTGACTTCAAATAAGTAAAATCTGTATTAAACATTAATAAACATCCATGACCATTCCACATGTGGAATATCTAAAAGAACCTGTCCCGAGAGCGCTGGGCTCTCCCTTGTGGCCGCGGACTCTACTGGGAGAAGATGCCCTTGAAGCGGATCTTGTCTTCGGCATCCTTCTCCCGCAGCCGCGCTTCCAGGCTCCGCAGCTCCTTGGAGACCACGGGGCGCAGCGAGGGGTCGAGGGCCAGGACTTTGGCAAAGTCAGCCTGCGCCTCGGCCACGTTCCACACAGCTGCATGGGCCTTGCCACGCTTGAAGTAGGCCTTGACATTGTCTGGGGGGAGAGAGCCGGAGTCAGCGGAGTGTAGGGGTCTCCTGGTGCCCATCACAGCAAGCTGGGATGGCCCGTGGCTCCTTACCCTCATACTTGTTGAGGATGGAGGAGCAGTGGTCCAGCACTTCGTAGTACTCCTCACACTGCAGCTTGCACTGGCAGTAGTTTAAGAGCAGGGGTGTGATCTTCTGGTCAAGCTCGATCCAGTCTGGAGAGCCTGGCTGCTCCTGTGGCAAACAAAGCAGGGAGAGTGAGGGGCAGCTCTCAAGCCCTGCATTCCCAGGGATGCCTTTGTGCATCCAGGGAGACCGACCTTCATCTGCAGGTTCTTGAGACAGGCGATGGCATCGTAGTATTTGGCAGCTGCCTCGGGCACCTTGCCCTGCCGGTACAGCTCGTTGCCTTCCTTGTGGATCTGGGGCACGGCCTGGAGCTTCTCCTCATCTGTCATGGCCCATGGGTCCTGCTGGTAGGAGCCGGGTGGCTCCACCTGCCAGCACCCCATCATGGAATCAGAGAACAGGATCATGGAATTGTTTAGGGTGGAGAGGACCTCTAGGATCATCGAGTCCTGCACGGCCAAGGCCCCTACTAAACCATGTCCCACATGCCACATCTATGTGTTTTTTGGACACTTTCATCCCCGAGCTCCCCATGCTGGCACCTCACCTTCAGCACCTCGATGTCGAAGATGAGGGGCTGGGGGTTCTTCTGGAGCTCGTCGAGGTCGGGGTACCCCAGGGAGTAGTGCTCGTGCATCTGGGCGATGCTGCAGCAGTGCCGCTGCCCCTCCAGCGGGTCCTTCCCTGCTGCAATGTTCCGCAGGCTCTTGGACACCAGCGGGTAAAGCACCACGTGCTGCGGGAGGGAAGGGAGCCGGCATTTGGGGATGGAGAGGGGAAGAATATCAGGCTGCTCCATCCTCGCACCCCGCGGCTGGAATGCACCGGGGCGCCGCAAGCCACGCCCACGACGGAAACCCCGCCCACTCACTCAGGCCACGCCCTCAGTAGGTCCCGGCCCCGCCCACCTTGGCGTCGCAGCGGAAGCGCGCACGCTCGCCTGGCCGCATGGTTCGCAGCGCCGCTTCCCACACCGGCAGCTTGAACTTTTTCCCGGCGATGAGCTCCATGGGCTTTCCCCGCGCCCTGCTGTCGTCCACCGGCGTCTCCTCGTCGCCGCACCGCAGGGTCCGGTAGTGGAAGGTGGCCTGAACGGGCAGGAGGAGCCCGCGGCGTCACCATGGCGACGCAGACGGCGGGGGGG
>VZTD01002158.1:773504-1015339 GCA_013397725.1 Rhagologus leucostigma | reverse complement strand
AATGCGGACTTCGCCACCGCAACAGCTCTTCTCTTAATTTCAAGTAAAATTTTCAGATCAGCTGCTTTCTAGTTACTTGTCTTAATAAATATATGATCTGGACTGCAAGGGTAAAATGTCATAGTTGAGTAGCAACCTGGGCTTCATCTGATTTTGAGAAAAAAACCATCATCTTGCCCTTTCAGTGGTTAAGACTTTTACTCTGTCTTAACCTCAGTGTCTCAAAGTACAGGCACCCAGTTACTATTTATAATTGTATTATTTGGAATTACTTTACAGTAACTAGTTTGGAGAATTCTGCACAGCTCATATTTGGTTTTTATTGCTTCTCTGGTTATACTGCTGTTCTCTTTTTGAGATGTATTTTATACTACATCACATCAGTAGTATTTTCATAAACATAGAAACTATACAAACTTTAGTTTTGTTTGCTTTTAGTAAAGAAATCTGTCATCTTATTGTAGTGAGAACTCAATATGAAAGAGAAAGCCAGATTTTTGTGGATAGAAATAATGTTTTCTATGTTGATATTTATCAAGCCAAGATTTAACTTTGTATTTTCGAACACTTCTATGTGGGTAGAGAGAGATACTTGTACAGAAACATTCTTTCTTTCATTTGGAAAAAAGCTATTGCATTAAATCTTCAGCTGGCACCAGTAAAGGTTTTCTAATACTCATACCCCCTACCCATTGCTGCATATTTTATCACTGAACTTCAGACCAGTTAAACAGTGGTGATATTTTTGCCGTTTCTAGAATTACTCAAACAGTGGAATTTTGCTAGAAAATAGTAACACTGGGAAATTGATCTCAGTCATCACTGAGAAGGAAAAAATTACTTTTTTCAGTAGTTTGATGAACTCAAATATTTTCATTGAGTTTGGGGTGTTTTTGCAACATTTGAGCACGGTATTTTGGAGTTACTTTAATGTATCAGAAATTTAAACCAATACAGGATAATTGCAAACTTAATAAAATTTCCAATTATTTTGTTCGTATAATAGAAGATAAAAAATAATATAAATAATACAGTTGAAGCAGTAAAAATTAAGTTGTAAGTAATTACAATTCAATTTCTTAAATTTTAGTACTGTGTTTCTTTAATTTATTTTTGGAATACAGTTATTAAAGTGATCTGAAGTGTCTAACTGCGAAATGAAGTTTGCCTGTGTATTTAGACTCAGACATGTATGCGGTGACTGTTCAGGGTTGCAAGGAAGTTGATTTTTCTGTTTAACATAAGACGTGTTAACATGACAATTTTTCAAGAATTCATGAGGATGTAATCACTAGTAAGACATGAACTCTGATGCCCATGTAAAATGAATTCAGCAAATCAGTTTTGGGGAAAGCTATTTCTAAAGAGGAGTGAAATGTTTCCAACAAATCCCAATTTATATTCTAAAAAGTGTTAAAATAGGATTTTTACCTAAATTTTCAGAACTGAATGATTTACTTTTCTTGGTCATGGATATACATGTATTAAGGAGAGGTAACTAAAATAATTTTTTAAATTACTTTAAAGTTTGAATACATGCAAATACTGAAATATAAAATTTATTCCAATAACAGTACAAGGATGGATAAAGTAATATAGAGTAAACAGAGTTTTGAAAGGAAAAACAAATCTGTCAGCCCAGGTCTCCAGAAGCTATTTTACTATGTAAGGTATAAAAAAGTAGCTTTAAAATTTTTTTTAGTATTTATTTTTTTTTATTCATCAAGAGATTCTTGTCATTTCCCTCAGGAAAGTAATATCGCTGCTTTAATAGAACTTGGGATCTGTTTGAAATAGCAAGTTCAACTTTCTTTATTGTTATTCAACATTATAACAACACTATTTCTTGTTAAGCTCTCTTGCATTCGTTAAAATAACAATTTTGTCTTTTGGGTTTTCATGCTTCAAATGCTTATCTATTTCTTGTTGCACTCCAGGCATTAGACAAGCCAGAGATGTGTAATTTTCTAGAACTGTCACGGTTGTCTCTGAAGTCCCTACAGTTTACAAATGTTTATCTGGAAGATAGTTTCTTGAACTGAATCCCGTATTTCAAGCATTACTCCACCAGAGATGCCCAGAGACAAGTGCTGCCTGTTTGCTTTTTCTCGAGATATCTCTGGATATTCAGCCCTAAACTGGAAAGAATTGGCTTTCCTTTTCTGTCATCTCACACTGAAAGCTTACAGTTCATTATCACATGAACAAATTCTTTCCATTTCTGAGGCCATCCATCAGGGAGGTCTCCCTATCACACGGAGAATTTGTTCTTCACATCGTTGCCTCCTCTTACCCTTTCAGCTCTGTTTCCAAAGTTGCATCTCAAAATTTCAAACATAAAATACATCAAGAAATAACAGTTGTCAGGAATCCCAGTACTCTGCATCACATATTGTCATACTGTAGCCATCATATGTACTCATTTACAGAGTACATTCTGAATAGCCTTGAACAAAAGTATGTCTTAGGAAAAGCTCTGACCTATGTGGTAGAGAAAGAGATATTGAGCACCATAGAGCTGGCTCACTAAACCTGGAAATTTCCCTTGCTAATCTACAAGGTAGGTAAAATTGCTTTCTGATTTCTTCAGACTGTGAAACTGGGAAAACGCATCCATAACAGAAACATAAAATGATCTACTACATGAATTTCTCTCTCACAGATTCTTTGGCAAGCTAAAGTGGATAAGTAAAGATAACGTATTTTATCATATCAGGTAGTGGATTTATCACAAGTTAGAAAGTATCCATAAGTTCCAAAAGCTTGCAAGCAGAAAGCAGGAATGGAAGCAGGATTGCGCATGTATTAAGGAAGAGTACAAGTATTTTGCAGCTCTGAGTTTCTGTAAAGCAACAGAAACATAAACTTAACAAAAACACCCACAAAGCATTTAGGAGCCTTTCACAGAAAACAGAAGTTTTGATATATTGCAGGGCTAAAAGAGAGTCTGCCCTGGTTCGATTTCTTGTGATGTATAGTTTAACTGTGCTGATTACTGAGCACAGCCTAAACCCAAGAAGCAGTTTGTAGCTGTAGTTGTGACACATAATGAAATTATGATAGAAAAGTGGTGATTTTCTGAATTTAATAAATGAAACTGAATTTAATAAATGAAATGTATGAACCTAGATATCTCCTGTGCAAAAAGATACTTTTTATCTATTGATAGTCCCTGGGAGTATAGATGAAATTATCCTAAATAACAGAGATTTTACAGACTTTGCTGTTTTTAATGTTTCCAGTTGAAAAGAAATGCCAAGCAGAGTTTCAGGCCTGTCTGAAAACACCAAAAAAATAATGTGTTATTTTCTACTGACATGCTTAAAAAACTAATAGCACCTAACCTGGTGCACTGTAAATATATCTGTTACATGACATGTCTACTGAAGTTTTCCAAATTAATATTTCACTCTCTCTCTAACATGGAGAAATTTTATTTGCATAGGTCATTTTGGAAGCTAAAGGCAGATGTTTTTGTCAGTGTCCTCAATAAAAGGGCTATTTTTGACGTGTTGAAGTTTTAGTTAGATTTTAACTTACATGAAATAATAGCCTAAGGTGACAAGATACAGCTTTATTTTGAGACATTTAGAAGATTTTATCATGTTGCATAGCACAATCCAAAGGCATCTTACTACCAAGCAAAGATGAGAACTTAAACATAGATTTTGTTCAATTTGGAAAGAAGGTTGTTGACTGGAACACTGGGTATGGGATGTCACTGTAAGGGTCTAGTATAAGACTCTCCCATGGACTTCAGGTGAAATTTTCTCTGTGCTTTATGTTTCATCAGTTTCAAAATGAATGTAGTGTAATAATCACATGTAAAAGTAACAGTGAGACTTAATGCATATTTAATGAAATGTTTCCCCAGACAAATAAGAATTTCACATTTGTGTGGATTTGAATTCGTTTTGGGTTAGAATGCATAGCTTAACAAATATGTGCAAAAGCTCTGAATAAATTGCCTCTTGAAATAAGGACAAAATAAAGATGACTCTTAAATTGCTTATTGTAAGATCCTGTACCGTCAAGAATATGGTTGTAACTTTTATACAAAAAAAATATTAATCCTCTTGACAAATATGTACAAACAAATCTGAATTTCTATTTCCTTACATGTTAATGAGAAAGATTAATTTAATACACATGAGGAGTTGAGCAGCTCTGTGCTTATCTCAGGACTCACGGAAGCTTTTTCACATTATGCAGTTGGTGATCTCGCAGCTTTTGTGATTGGTAGATTCCTCGCAAAGGCAACTGTAAGGCAGATAGAAAGGTTTAACACCCTTCTGACAAATAAACAGCTGACAGCATCCCTTGATGGTGTTGTTTGTGACATAGATTCACCAAACACTGTCCCATTTATTTGAAAATATCAGCAGCTGGAACGGGGAGCAAGATGGTGACTAATAATTCTGAATTAATTGCAACCATTAATTTTAATTGGGATTCAAAATGTTCCAATTTGGTGTACATTTAAATTACTAATTAAGTTTCACTCTGTGTATATCTCATATGAAGCAATTACTGATATTTCTCTCTGAGATAAATATCTCAAAAGCAAACTGAAGAAAGACTGTGATTTCCATCAAATTGTGTGCATTTAAATTTGGCATTTCCTTTATTAGTCATATCTTAGTAAGATTCTGTAAGGACTGGAAAGATTAAAAAAAAATTGCTTTAATAAAATACACATCTTTATGGAGAAGAAAATAAATTACTTATAATTTTCAGTACGCTATACAACAATGCTCAGATTTTTAGGATTTTTTGGTTCGGTTTGTTCATTAGTTCATTTTTTCGTAAAATGATGTTGCACAAAGGGATGTCTCCTAAGCTGCCTGAAATCACATTAGTATTTTTCACCATTTTGTAAAAGTCAACCATCTAACCATGGAGAATTCTGTGTTATCTAGATGATTACTCCACACACTTTGAAAAAATAGGATGTTGTTAAAAAGGAATTGTTTGTCAACTGGTTGAACTATGCCCAGAAATAATAAAATACTTACTGATAAAAATACTTACATAATAAGTAAAGCAATAATAATTAAATAAAAATAAAAAATAATAGAAATAAATAAATAAAAATAGCAAGGACTGACACTATCTAAAGGCCCTAGAGGGCTTAATAACATGTTTTTCCAAAAACTGTTCATGTATAAGTAATAATACTATTCATCACTATAAGCAGCTCAGCATATCATGCTGTTGTCTCAGCAATACGAAGAAATGGATCACCCTCTGAAAAGAACCAAGAGTAAAAAGATTCATGTCAAAATGTCCAAGGTTATCTGTAGATACTGAGTAAAGATAAAAAACTAAAAAGTCTTCCTTTCAGATCCTAATAATCTGGTAGTAAAATCAAAATAACAATCAGATGTTCTATATGACACAGCACATAATATAACTTGCATACGGGATTTTTAATTTATAGTAATATATGTTAGTCAATCAGTTCGTCCTTCTCTTCAGATGACCACCTACTCATTTTACTATATTGAGAACAATTTTTTTATTTTTATTTAAAAATTCTATTTTTTTCTAGGACCTCAGCTAAAAAAAATTGGGAGTCAAGTCATGCTATATATCCAGGAAAGTTAACAATAAAAGTTATTTTCTAGACGGCAGTTTACTTCAGATTTTGGGGAGATTTTTGCTTAAAAAGTAAGAATGAACTCTGTATCTACTCCCAAGTTTCCTATTCATTTTTTTCCCTTTATTTCTAAATTTACTAGAAACAAGGTTGCAAAAAACTTTCAGCTTATCTTCTAATTCTAAATTACTTACATCTAGCAACATATTTTTGTTGTGCTGGTTTTGGCTTGAGTGAAGTCAGTTTTCTTCGCGGTAGCTCTTATGGGGCCATGTTTTGTGCTGAAAACAGCACTGATAACATAGGGGTGTTTCAGTTACTGCTGAGCACTGTTTGCACAGTGTCAAGGCCTTTTTGGCTCCTCACAGAACCACGAGAGCCAGGAGGTTGGAGCTGCAGGGGAGCTGGGAGGGGATACAGCCAGGACAGCTGACCCCAGCTAACCAAAGGCATATTCCAGACTATATGGCACCATACTCAGCATACAAAAGTAGGGGTAGAAGGAGGAAGGAAAGGGAAGTTAGGAGTGACAATGTTTGCCTTCTCAAGTTACCGTTTCGTGTGATGGAGCCCTGCTTTCCTAGGAACAGCAGAACACCTGCCTGCCCATGGGAATTCGTGAATAGATTCCTTGTTTCGCTTTGCTTGTGCATGGGTTTTTCTTTCCCTCTTAAACTGTTTTTATCTTGACCCATGAGTTTTCCCACTATTACTCTTCTGATTCTCTCCCCCATCTCACTGAAGAGGACGGTGAACGAGCGGTCGCGTGGGGTTTAGTTACTTACTGGATTTAAACCACTACAAACATTTAACACAGACTTGTGCAGTTATGCTAATCTGTATATTTTGTTCCATTTTATTTTATTTTATTTTANATTTTATTTTATTTTTTATTTTTTAATTATTTTTTATGAAGTTGTGATTATTTAATTCTGTACTGGGAGTTAATGTTCCTTATTTTTCATGCTGTAAGTTTGGCCAAGCAGTTAGGAATACCATTGCCAACAGCTGAATTCTTCTAAGAACTTGTTATGCAAATCGTTCATAAGAGCACACTGTCATGTTTAGCTTCAATTAAAAAATAATTTTTTTTCCTTTCCATCTTACGGTGGAAGTAGAAAAATATGGATATATAGTAAGAGGGAAATGACAACCCAGCTCTACCTCTGATAAATAGAACAAGTTTTTTAAGAAACTGTAAGACTAATACTGTAGGCATTAAGGAGTATATATGTATATGGCATTACTAATAGCATAAAAGATTTTGTGATTGAAGGACAAAATCTGATTTCTCTTTGCTTGAAACATAGATTGATAATTTTTGGGTTTTTGTTTACTTGTGGTTTTAATAAAGACAATAAATGTAGGAGTAAAAGTGCGATGGTCGCATAATGCTGAAATTGTAGGAATTTACATATTACTGGGCATCTAATTAATAGGAATAAAAGAAATTAAGAAAAGAGTAATTCTGTTGTGAGAATGCAAAGTGTCCAGAGAAACATAGAGAGCACTTGCTGATCCTGAAAGACAAGAAATGTAACTAGCTTACTTGTCTGTGAAGTTGAGTGGGTAATGACAGAATCAAACATAATAACCCCGTCGTGCTACTGTGGGAGATGAACCATGTACTCCAGGCAAAACTAATCCAAGAAGAAGGGTAGGTTTGATGAGGCAGAAGAGATCGCAGATCTCTCCCTCAAACTTCTGTGTCATTAAAAAAAACCCCATGCAAGTGAACCCGAATTTCAAAGAAGAAAAATCAAGGAAATACAAGTGTTGAATTAGAACATATACCTGAATAGCACAACGTAAATATCAAACGTTGCATTAATAATATCTTAAACCCTGAGTGAATAAATATTTCTCATTTTATGATTGTGATTTGTATAATTTTGATTTTTGTCTTCTACACAGATTGTAAGGCTCAGCTTATTATTACAATTATAATTATTATCATGATCATTATAATTATCATTACCATTATCATTATCATTATCCAGTCCTTTTCTGATGGGTACCAAATAACAAAGCACTTTTTCTAAGGATGACAGTAAATTATGAATGAATCAATATTTTATAAATTATATTTTGCACTGAGAGATATTAGGACCCAATTAAGTCTCTTCCATAATTCTGTATTTTATAGACATTTTTGTATCACCAAAATATTATACAAATTTATATTTTCAATGGATAATTTTAGTTTATGGATTACCTTGCCTGAGCAGCCTCTTTCTTGGAACAGCTTCATTTCATTTATTCTTCCAAATTTTAGCAAATATTTCAAAAGTAGTTGATTAAATCTGACAGAGAGTCAATGATCTCTGCCTTTCATTTGATTTTTTTGCAGTAACCAGTTCTCTTTACCCCTCTATAGGATTTCTCATTTCCAAAATATTTTAAGACATTATAGAAATAATTTTTAATTTATGCAGTTTCCCTGTGCAGTATTATGATAAATAAATCTTTTTGCCCGTGGGCCTAAGAAGTCTATTTAACAATATTTAACAAAAAAAAAATTAATAAATAAAAGAGGAAAATTATAGTTCTCTTATTATGATTAGCAAAAGTTAGAGGCTGTAAATAGGGTTCTGCAATGATTTAGTTCAATGAATAAATACGAATAGTTACAAAAAATGAATAGAAATTTTAGAAAAATGGACAGAAATATGAATAAGAAAGGAAGTGCCTAGTTTACAAAGTTTTCTCAAAGGAAAGCAAAATTATCTTGTGACAAAAGGTACAACAAAGTAAATAGAATTTCTCAGAATCTTTTTTCTTCTTAGAGCATCCCTGCTAAAGGAGATGGTGTTTAGTTAGAATACATATAATTGTTGGTAAATATGAAAATGGGCATAACAGGACCCATAACAATCACAAAACAGTTTAGCTAACTGCAGAATTATTTTTTTCACAGAATACCTGTTCTTTGACAAAAAAAGAAATTCCAAACTTCAGAAAATTCTTGGAAAAAAAATGCATACTATGACAATAATGAGTGGAGGTCACACACTCACAAATAGAAATTTCCATATTTGCCTGGAAAGAGATGTGGACAGAAGTACGGTCTGGAACAAGAGGTTTCACAGAGCCTGGAGTTAGAGAAAGAAATGACTACTCTTATACCTACAATTGAACTATGCAAAGCTGAAGTAATTGAAATATTTTAGCGAGTGTTTGCACCAAAAAGTGACAGATGTTTCAGCTTATAAAATTATTTTTGTCTTGAGTGAACAATCCAACATAGAACACTGCTAATTATTTCTCTACTATACTCACCTGTACCAGAAATAAATTAAAAATAAATCAAATTAAAAACTTTATTGGAAACCAGAGGAAAATAATTTTATATGAATTAATTCTTCATTGTAGCTGCAATAAGATATTCTGACACAATCATTATGTTAGATCTACTGCTGTTTATGAACTCAGAATAATGATGCAAGAATCAATAAAAAGTTTCTGAATAGATGCAGACCACATTAGGAAAAAACAAGCCAAAAGAACCCACTGAGTACAATAGAAACTTCTGCTTATTACATATTACATTTGATTTAGTTGTTGATTATAATAAATACAAAATTACTTCTCAGTGATTTATATCTAAAAAGTTCATTGGAAGATAAATCTTCTAAGGACTTACAATGCCATGAGGTAAATTAAACCAAAATTGTGGTATTGGTACTAATTAATTCAAATAGTGACAGTGATGACTGAGAATGGATTTTTTCATCATTCTCATTATAGAGTTCAATAAATTCCATTTCACTATCGTGTATAAAGCAGGCTTTTAAGGTTTAATCCTCAGCATTTTGAGGGTGTGTAAATGTTACTTTACTTAGTACTTCAACACCTGATCCAAGGTCTAGCATTTAATTTTTGATCATACGTAAAAACCTAATATTTCATGTTGTCACATCAGTTTGAAAATAAAAAAGAGAAATAAAAAAAGAAAAGAAATGCAATTACCTTCGATCAAGAATTACAGTGCTTTAAATCTTAATAAATATGCACCCAGAATTCTTGATTTCTTTGATAATACAGTGAAAATGGGAAGTCATTAAGAAAATAATGTCAGAACTCTTCCAAGCATTGATAAAGGTAGTTGAGAAAAGCTATGGTCTCAATGATCCAAAAAATTACTGCTTCAAGTTTGTCACTGGCTGAGATGATCTTGAGAAAGACATTTAACTACTAAACCACTAAGATTTGGTGTTGGCTTTTCTGGTTTACTTCACTGGATGCTGAGAACACTCTTAATTTAACTGCGTGATCATTGAATGTGTTAACTAGAAATAGCACTTATTATATTTTTATTCAGTGTATATATCAAAAAGCAGTCAGAATTCATATGTAGATACTTCTTCTTTTTATGGACAAAACCAAAATATTCTCTCCTGTGCACAAGAGGAGATGTGCTGCTGAAGACGCTTAAAAAATTTATGCAGTACTTGGTTTGGTGCTTTTTTGTGTCTTGACAAGATCATGCCTCCAGTAAAGCAAGGGCATACCTTTTGGAGGAGGGGGCAGGAGCTGGGGGAAAAGCACACAAAATATGGAGATATTAATATTTTAGTAGTGGGGTATTGTTGTGGAGTTTATGTCTACTTTTGAAAAATATCATATCAAGGTGCCAAAGTAAAGGGTAAAATGCTTTTATTTACTCAGAAAAAAATATTGGATAACTCATTATTAGACAAGTTATGGGCTGTAAGAAGCCTTCTGGGAGACACAGCCCAGCCCAGATGCCACCAGAAGCATATCATAAAACATTGTCTGTTGCAAGTAACAGCAGAGTTACTGGGCTGCAAGGTTACGCGCTCGTTTAGCTCTGCTGTGGAGAGCCCTGTTATGAAGTTTTGCTTTCCATTTTCTTTGCTTTCCCACTGATTTATCAACTATCAGGCTGTCTGTCTTACTTTTCCTTAGTTCAGCCCTTTCCCTGAGACTTTGTTCCTCCCATCTCTGAGCTATGGCATACCTGTGCAAAGATGATCTTCTCAGTCTTTGAAACCTGTGGTTGGGATGAGAGACAAAGTTGGCTGTAGGAATGATGCCACTTCTGACATTTCCCTTGCCCATCCTCCAGGTGAGACGATAATTTTCTACCAAAATTTGACAGAATAATAATTTTGTTCTTAAATAGTAAAGATGACTTCACTTCCATAGAAAAAAAAAATCCCTAGGATTCACCTATGCATTACCTAGTCTTAATTTCTCAAGCTTTAAGTTCCCTGATGGTCCCTTCCAAAGCTCTGAGAATGTAAGCAATTATTTACTTATTTTCTTACTTCCTTTGGTGGTTTTCTAGAGTTTTAATCAACATGCTGAGCAAGAGTTGTTGGATAACAGAATTAACCAATTTCATTGCAGTACATTATTTCTTTTTCCTAAGTTATGCAGAAAATATCACTATGTCATAAACTGAGAATTCAGTTTTAATTTTGGTAATTATTTTCCTGTAAGACATCTTTGACATTACTATTATTTATGGAATTTAAAAACAGAGATATATAATGTTCATTGGAAGTGCACTCATTTTAAAAGTCAGCTCACAACAGATTCATGTACGAAAACATAGCGAGCAGCATAATAATTCATCATTATATTTCATAAATAACCAGCAGCAGGATGGAAAGGATGATAAAAATGCCAGCTGTTCCCAATTAAGGATTACATATGGGTTGAATTTCTGTTAATTTATTTATGCTGTAATTCACTTTTTCCTCAAAGTTTTGCAGTAGCAGGATCTGTAGTCCAACATGAGGAGCAAGGTCTGATGCTGCAATGCAAGTTTGCATTTGTGGCTCTGAACCAGGTACACCAGTATGTCTCATGATAGCTATCATCCTGATTAAATTTTAATCCTTCAGCCAGGATCATACCTGAGGGTTTGGAATCCTTTCAAAGTTTAGAGATATATCTGAAGATTTGATATCCTATGGTCCTTTTCCTAGAGGGTCACATTTTAATGACTGCTGAACCTCAAACATTTCAGGTAAGGTAATGCTGTAAATCTATTTTTAGTTAGTTACACAATTTAAATTAACTGTCTCTGCAAAAAATTTGTAAAATTCTTGAGAGTATTTTTTTATTTTGGTATTTCTGGTGGGTTTTTTGGTTGGTTTTATTTGGGGTTTTTTGTTTGTTTTAGGTGTTTTATGTTCTGTGGAGATATCTAATTATGTATCGAGTATAAAATTTAAAGTATTCCTAACTTAATTTTTAAGGGAGTTCAATGTAGAAGTCTTGTAGCACAGGCTAATTGCATATCTCTTGGGACTGAAAAATATATATGGGCATATCTTTGCAACTGAGGGAATGATCAAGGCGACCTGTGATACTTGGTGGAAAAACACCCCCTTCACCCTCCCCCCCCAAAAAGATAAACGTCAAGCAGGAGAAGTTAAGAAGTATGTAAAGGCATATAACAACAAGAACTGAGATTTTGTATTTCAAGATTTATTTTGCAATTTAGAAAAACAAATTTTATTTTAGAATACAGAAAACTTAATTCTGCAGTTTTGTATCATGTCTGCAATCCATTCAAATTTTTCACACAGGAATTAAATGAAATAAAATTTTTAAATAATTTTGAAAATGCATTTCTGGTGTATGCATGCTATATACCTATGTATGCTCAAGATTAGTATAATGATTATCAAGCATTTTAAAAGTGCTTGACATTAAGAGTACTTTCCATGGCCTCCACTGGCTTGAAAAGCAAAAGGATTTTTATAATAATAATATCAACTTCTTGACTAAAATTCTACAAGATTTTTATATTGGATTAATGCTAAATGTATAAGCATATTTCATTTATCAGTCAAGTTCCAGGCAGCTAATTAAACATTAGCTTTGTAATAGAATGTCATATGCTGTAACTCTGCAGAGCGTTCTGCATTTCTCATAGTGTAAATCATTTATACCTGCCAGCAACACAGTTGTCCAACTAACTGAGGCCCAGGTTCTTATTTTCAGGCAATGTCCTGATGTCTTTGCATGTTTAACCATCAAGTTTTGAGCACAGCATACGGAGAGAAACTACTGCCAGTTTGAGTTTTTAACTGCTTAATTCATATGTTTCTGTTTTCTATTCTTGATTATATTCTTTTCCCTTCAGAAGCCTCATCAAGGATAAGACTCTTGTGTGCTGTCCAGTGATCAGATATATTGCGTGCTTGGTGGATAGTGCATTTGAATTGAAGTCAGAACTGATGAAGTGCAATTTTTCTGGATCTGTTTCATCTCACCTTGTATCAAAATGACTGAATTTTCTCTCCTTCTATAGAGCACACTGAGGTCTATGAATAAAAACATTTTCTGAGATTTATAATGACAACTGTCATTCTTTGCTCTTAAGAGAGTAAGAAAGAGTGGAATGGATACAATGTAGTGATGAATGCAAAGTGTCCATAGTCACACACTTGCTCCCTGGCAGAAGAGAGACAATTTTACCTTGCTCCTGGATTAATTTACAAGAAAGCACAGTGTATTTCTCTTATATATAATACCTTCTCGGAGTATGTCACGAGTTTTACTGTGCATCTTACAGTAATACTTCTGAAAATAGGTATGTGTACCGCTAGCTGATTACTTCTCAGTAGAGAAGAAGATGGATATTTAGAACCGTGTGCTTTATATTCAGATATGCAATTCCTGCCCCAGAGAGGTTTCACATATGGATGTTACACTGAAGTCTATGATCATTGGAGGCACTCTCTGTCTTGTGGAAAGCACTTCATATTTTGCAGTATTTGACCTTTGTGCTTTCCAGCATGTGTATCTTCTTTCAGTGATACTTTCAAGGAGATGTAATATTCAGTCACATTTTCCAGTGTCTTTTTGTTAGGGCATTGCTTCCCTAGCAAGCACTGAAGCAGCTCATCTATTGTCCTACAGCTCTAGGTCTGCTCCTTGCACTGTCAAGTCAGGCCACAGATCCTCATAGCTCAGTGTGTCCCTTACAGCAACAGAACATATTAGCTTTTCCTAAATCCTTTAATAATTCTGAACTCAGAATAGTATCAAATCCAGAAGATTTTTAGGGGTGATGGGGAAGTCTCCAAGTATTTGATTTTGATTTAAGAAGTTGGTTTTCTCTGGAAGGGCATTTTTAACTTTCCTTGGCTAACATAAGGTTCAGGAGCCCAGTCAATACAAAATCTCACATATAATGAAATAGCTCTTTATAATTGTCATGTCCAAGCACTTTTCCAGTGCTTTTTAATATTTAGATTTTTTAATTTTTTTTTTTTTTTTGCTTACTTACTATGTTCCTACTCCCAATTTAAGGTCTTAAGGTGACCTTTTTTCAATAAATAGCTAATCCTTAAAGCTCTTGAATGTAAGCACAAAAAAAGACCAAATATCCTCCCTTGCTTCCTGAATGGGCAATTTCATTTGAAAGGGGTGTTTGTATAGAGGAGTAATACTGAACTGTAAATTTCAGGTTAAGTGACCATTTATTTTGTTTTTCCATCTACTTCTATTCCCTCTTCCATTAAATATAAGGCAGCTGCACTTGTCACATATAATTTATAATTGCGGTTTTATTTGTTTTGTAGTGGTCTTGCTATGATGTACTCTCTTAGGAGTTTTCATTGCATTTCACTGCAAACTGATTAAAAAATTGTAAGGAATATGAAGGTGTAGGAATTTATTTTCTACTTAAAATTTCAGTTTATAAATATAGATGATGTTTGTCATACTTTGCTAAGCAAATAGTCTAAAAGCTACTTTCAAACTCTTGTCCATATTTTTTGTCAACCAAAATGTAACAATAAAAATTGTATTTTTATCCTTAATATATATATAGATTTAAGCTAAGCAAATACTAATACAAACATAGAAACAGTCTACTTAAGGAAGAAATCTGACCCCAAAAAATTTTCTTCTAGTTGTATTGCTAAATTTCCAATAAATTAAACCATATTTTATACAAAGTATATTCAAGTACCAATTAGTTCACTCCTAGACTGAAATAATGTTTATCAAAAAACGTTTTAGTTCAAGAAATTATAATTGGCCATTTTTTATAAATAATGACACCTTAATGCATCAGCAGCTCATTGACTGCATTGTGATTATTTGTGGAATAAGACGTTCTAATACAAAGCTTCAGGCTGAGCCAAAATTTCTCATTATAACAAAAGCTTTTATAGTCATTATGGAGTGTTAAGTTAGGCTGAGGGTTGGAGAAGAAATTTAGTCAACGACTAAGTGATAGGCCATCAAAGAATAATGAGATTAGATTGGAGGGTTTATCAAGCACCTCTTTTTAACTTCATTTTTTATTACAGTGGAGAGCCAGCTGCTTTGCTCTGGTTCTCTCATGTTGTCACATGCTTTCTCTGATTCTGTTGCATTTCTAGCAAGGAGATCAGAAAGGACTTTTTGGACAGATGGTGATGTTGTCTCTGAGCTGTAATTCATATGCAATCTCTGTCCAGAATTACATTTGTGCCATATGCACTGACTTTTACATTCCCTTTGGAAATGGTTTTAAGAGCAGGAACAAGCAAGATCTCAAAATATCATTTCTCTTCCCTCTGTGGTTATACTACATGCACTTCTGCAAGGTGCTAATGGACACGGTGTCTCAAACCTCACCTCCCACCTCTGTTAGGGTGAGACCAGCCGCAGCTTCTGAGGCCAGGTCTCTTAGGATAACTAGTTGTGCAAAAGATGGAAATTAATTTATATTGAGAGATTAAATTGAAATGAATTATTTAAATTTTAGTGAATATTTGGAGCCAGAAACACTACATCAATTGTCTTCCAAAAATCTGTCCCTCTAAAAAATAGAATTGAACTGAAAGCAGGAAATATAAGAGCACTTCCTTTACCTCTAAGTAACACGGAATGTGGTGGCTGTACCGATAGTAACTCATTATACGCAAAAATACAGATGGGAAATAGGCAAAATACTATTCACACAGCACATGTGTAGTGCAGTTTACATTGAAAGGGTAAAGGGTAGGGCTCTAATTTAACAGCAAAATCAACCATAGGTAGGGCAGAAAATTAATTATTGTAGAGGTAAAAACAGGCTACAGAGTATAAGGCATTCATTAATGGTGTAATCAATGTGCAGATTATACCATATTTTACCTCTACAGATGATTTTTCAGTTTCCATGAAGCTTAACTGAAGAAACAAAACCAGGCAGACAAGACTATCAGGTGAGACGTAACCTTAGTTATATTTTTAAAAGAGCACTAGTTGTTTTAGAAGAAAGGTACTATTTGCTAAATCTTTTACAGTTTATGGGTCAAGTCCTTGACTCTTAAAAGAGGATTAGGTAGTCCAGTGCTGACAGTTTTACAGGTCATTCAAGGATTTCTTGCACGTAAGTTTCACGTGTTAAAAATTAACTCCTCTGTTTTTCACCACCTTTTTCACAAATGTCTCTCATAGCAGAATTATAGCTACAGGATCTCAGGGAGAATTAGTCAGGGATAACCTGTTGGAATTATATTGTTACAAGAAATATCTTATTCATTTTCCAGTCAGAAAATTGTAATGTTATATTTTTCCTGTTAGGAGAGTTGAAATGATGGCCCCTTGGGTGTTTGCTTTGGAAGTCCTCAGTTTTATTGTGTTTTAGAGAAAAAAAGATAATGCATTGGAGGACAGACAATTTGATCAGTATCCAGGTTGCTCTATAATATGCAACCTATTATCTGGTAGACCTAGACACAGAGAAGTGTTAAGTCTTTTCTTTAGGCTTCTTGTAACATGCCAACACACCTTGAGCTGCAAAATATACCAAACAGGTTGTGTTAGAATGTTAGCATTTTCTTAACAATTCATTCTGTGCATTTGGAGACTTTATTGCAGACTTCCAGTACCAAAAGGAGACATACAGGAAGCACATGAAGTCACAGGACAAGGGGAAATAGCTTCAATCTGAAAGATGGTAGATTTAGATTGGATATTAAGAATAAATTAACTACCGTGAAGGTGGTAAGGTGCAGAAAGAGGTTGCCCAGAGAGGCTATGGTTGCCCTATTGCTGGAAGTGTTTAAGGCCTGGCTTAATGGAGCTCTGAGCAACCTGGTCTAGTGGAAGATGTCCCTGCCCCTGGCAGGGAAGTTGGGACTGGCTGCTCTTCACAATTCCTCCCAACCTAAACCATTCTGGTTTTCAAAAAGAAGACAATGTATATAGTATATAGTATGTATAGTATATAGTATATAGTATATAGTATATAGTATATAGTATATAGTATATAGTATATAGTATATAGTATATAGTATATAGAATAAGTATGGTAGTGTAGTGGGATATTAGGTACTTGAGACAATGAGTTAAAGCTTCTAGAAGAAAAAGAAACATGATAAGCATGAACAGATGAAGATAAAATAATGCTTTCCCTTCTTAAAAAAAAGAATAAACAGTTAAGTTATTTTTGCCTTTTGTTTCTCCCACACATGGATTTTAATTGCCTCCGAAAACAGCAAAGCAATATAAAGAGAATGCCATTTCCTTTCTTTGAATATTGTAGGGTTGAAAAAGGCCATTTGCAATGTCTTTTAGGTTACTTTTTACCGCTGCACATAAACATAAAACGTAAAACAATTTCATTATCATGTGATAAAACATAAGGGCCGTAAAATATCATCCTGGACTCACAAAAATAAGATTTTTTTTCTGGTATTCAGATTAAATGTTTCTTTCAGGGTCTTGTTGAAGGGAAAATTTTCTATATGCATAGCAGGTAAGAAAGAAATGAAATTCATATAAGTAAATATACTCCATGTATGTGATAGCAAAAATATTTCCTGAAAACTGCCAGACATAGCCTATGCTATATTTTGTTTTCCTTGAGTGCAGTGAGAAAGCTAAAACTTCTATGTGCTATACACTTTTTGGGTGGCAAGGACTTTCAAGAAATCAATGGGCAGTCTCTAAAAAGCACAAATGGTAAAGTTTTATCAGATTTTTAATCCTATTACATCAATTTTATTTATTACCTTTTAATAATTATCAGGATCTCCAGGGGTTGGTGTTCTTTTCATTTGTGGTCACATGCCTTTTGGGGGGTTGTGTATGTATCCCAGATTTGTTTTCCTTATTTGTTTGTGGGGTTTTTCCACCAAACTCAGTATTAAGGACCTTATCTCACCCTGGCCAGCCTTACTGAATCTGATTTTCTCTTTCATTGAGTTGCCGTGTTTGAACTATTGCCAAGCCAACTTGATCTTTAATTATTCTGGATAGCAATGCTAGCATTATCCTGATTATGCATTTTGGGAGGATGGATTGTGTGTATATGTTATATTTAAATTACTTCAATTAAATGAAGAGAAAATGTATTCTTAATAATACAAGCTGCCAAAATCTATAAAGACAGAAACAAAAATGGATAAAACAAGATGACATTACTTCCAGCCAGTCATCTTTCATTATGCAGTTTTTTATAAATACCATGGACTTTGCAAACATTTGTTTACATGTGTTTTGACTGCACCACATGTGTTTTTCCATCCCCCTTCTTCCTTATTGGAAAGGAAAAGGAATTTCATAAACTCTGATCTCTGAAGTGAAAATATTAAAGCAAATCCATACTTCATTCTTTTATAGAAGACTTCAAATTTTTCAGTGGTATTACCTGCAAGAGATCTAAGGAATCAAGGCAAATTAGGCCCTTTCATGAAAAATAATCTCAGGTGACCATTTATTTTCTGCTAAGTTAAAGCAATGTGGTCTGCAATTCTAACTATTATATAAGTTTGATTAAAACGTCCATATCATGTAATACACTTTTGCGAAAGAGAAAATAGAATATAAAATTCATCATCGTATTAACAATATAGTTCAAACTAATATCTAATACTGTTTCTGCAGATGAAAAAAGAAAATGCACATATTCTAGTGGCCTTTTTCAAAGCCATCTTAGAATTATTTATTGAGAAATAATGGCAAAATCTGTGAAATATTGCAATCTGTTAGGTTATTACTAGTAGTCTAGAGAAAAGAAAACCGATACTAGTATGGCACCTATAAATCAATGGTAGATAATATCACCAGAGACAATACTAGGAATTATTACCAGAGCAATAATCTTACCAGAGTACCACGGCTGAAATAGAATTTCTTATCGTGAGTGTTGAGGTAAATTGCACCTTCATTGTTGGAAGTATGTCATTAGACAAACTCAGGGCAAATACTACATTGTAACAATGACATATAGAATAACAAATTTGGGAACTGGTAGCAAACAGTAATGAGAAGCTAATGAAGAAACTAAAGCTTAATATACATTTCATAAGTTGTGCTTCTGTGGACAGAAATAACCCACAGAACAGTACTGTAAATGATGCACAGAATTATGTTTTACAGCATCAGCCAAATTGCCTTTATTTAAATCACAAGCTTTCTAAATTCAAGGAAATGTAAATAAAGTTGTCATTAGCAATGTGTTGCACTAGTCAATATTAGTTGGATAGCTGTTCAGTGAACAACAGTTCAGAGTTAAGATTATGAAGAGCTTGGTGTTTGCTTTCTCTGTAGTGTATCTTTAAGATAGTAGATAGTATACTGGCAGAATTAATGCTAAGAATTGAAATGATAATGCAACAAAGAGACGACAGTTAATATAAATCCATGCACTGTATTTTAGGAAAGTTGAAAAGATATTTTTGGTTAGGGATGTAATTGAATAGTCAATGTCTTGAATGTTAACTTAGAAGCATATTGTAGCTATATAAATACATAAGTGTTGATAGGAATATGTGAATATTCGAGAGGTGAAGTGTGGTTTCTTATTGAATGCAATATTGTTTCTACAGCATTATCATACTGGAAATAATGATGAGCCATAAGCCTTCACAGGTCTTTGTAAAGAAAGGAAGATTACTTCTAGTACAGAGCTTGCTGTTTTTCGGAAGGAGATAGAAGAATCTTGGATCCATAGTTTTACATATTTAATGTGGTTTTTTTTTAAATCTTGGTAAGAGTACATAGAAATATATATACAAAATACATCCCACTTTGAGAAATGAAAATTTTATTTTCATTTTTCTTTTTCCCCCAACTTGATTGTACTGAACTGTACACCTGAATAGTTGTCAGCTCGAAACAAATGTACAGAGTAAAAATTTTTTAGTCCAGATAAAGTTTCTAAAACATACCCTTTCCCTGTATTCAGGCTGAATATGATACATTGCAGGTAAGCATAAATAATCAGCTTTTGCCCCTAATGACTGGAAATTTATGCTAGGCATGCCAGAGAACATCAAGCTCTACAAAGAGAGGAAGCAAGGACAAGAAGGTGGCGGATATGTCATAGAATAAATGGGAGAGTAATTTGTCAAAACTTTTTTGTCACATTCAGAATATATGGATTTTAAGAGGTCTCAGATGCGGGGTGTTTTGCCAAATAAACAAGCTTTAACTGTGGGACTTTATAGTCTGAATTTCTTCAGCACTGCAGTAAGACATTCCAATTACATTTGGATAGAAAAGAAACTACAATGTCTATTATTTCTCTTGCTAATGCATAATAAACTATTGGTTTAAATCTGCATAATTTTTACCAACAAAATAAAGCAAACTTTTTTGACAGTCACATAGGATGTACAGATGATTGGAATACAAAGACATGAAAAAGAAGTAATAAGTGATACAAGACATGAAATATTCTTCAAATTAATTCTTTTTAATAATGAATAAATATTTTCTATAAATGCAAGTATTTTAGAACTTTGATGTGGAAATTAGGTGCAAAGAAGAAGGTAGATGGAGTTAAGTCAGAAAAGAAAAAATATTCTGAGGAAATGACTGATTCACTAAAACTAGTCTCATCAAAACATACATAAAAATGAACTCTTGAAAAAAACATGAAGGAAGTAAAGCTTATTTTGAATTGTTAGAATTTCACATCTCATTTGGCTTTGATATATTTTATTTTTAATTTGTAGAAATAAATTTGTTTCAGTTTTTTTTCCTTCAGTAAGTCAGATGTTGAGAGATTTCAAATAGTTCTGGGTAAATTCTTGCACACTGAAAAATTCTGGAGGTTAAAAACACCTTTCAGAACTTTATGTGAAAAATATTCCCTCTTTGCAATCACTTTTGCTAAAATTGACCCCTTTCCTCTAAGGACATGAATCCAGACATTCCCCTGATGAACTTGCATCCTTTTTCTCACAGAGCATTAAGCGGGGAAAAGAGTCTTTTTTTCTCACAGTGCTGAACATAAACACTCCTACCCATATGGCCAACCTTCTCACAAAATGGTCATTCAGAGATCCACAGGGATGATATCCTGCCCTATTCTAGGAAAAAAACCTCAAAAACCAAGTAAAAAACAACAACAAACCTGTTTCCAAGAGTGTTTAGGTCGAGATGAGTTGCTTCAACAGGTTGGATGTGTTATGATTTCCTATTGATGCTTCTCTGTCACCAGTGATATCGTTACATCTATAAAATTAATTTCAATTAAGGTAGCACTGCAGCAGCTTTTCTAAGAGGTCTTTGGTCTGGAGGAGGAGTCGAAATCTGTTGGAGATGGGCACATGATTGGTTTCTTCTCTGAAGTACTCTTCAGTAAGGCATACAGCGCAGGAAACACATAGGAGAAATTTGAGATCTGCATGATATGGTTGCTTTGAGGTGAAAGAGATGTGGTGGGATAGATCACACAACTGGAGCGCTGCACTGAGTGGATATAGCATTTTTTAGAAAGAACACTAGAAATAAGTGAGAATGGAGAGTCACCTTTTTGGGAAAGAGCAGCAGGAATTCATGGAGCTCTCCCTTGGACTGGATGATGAGCCACTTAAAAGTTCAGGATTAGTGGGCAGACCAAAATGGGTAGTCTTGAGGTGGGTACATCAATGATGACATCCTGGCACAGATGATTAAGGACTGGATGGTAAAAGATGCTCCTCTGAACTTGATATTGAAAAAAAAAAGAAAATTCTGGTGGGAAATCAGAAGGTTGGGGCAGCCCCAAGGCTGTGGTGTTCATGAGATGGTGGAGTTCAAAATCCTGGGACAGGGTGGGGAGGTGGGAGTAGAAAACAAAGGTAAAAAGCAGGATCACAGTCTTGAGCTTTGTACAAGTAGATTTGGGCCTCTTTGGAGAATCTCATGGTATAAATTTGTAAAGAGAAGAAGTGTCCAGGAGAATCTGTGGATTTCAAGAATTACCTCCTCTAAACTCAAGAAGGGTCCATCCTGAGTAAAACAAAATCAAGCAAATGTGACACAAGGCGTGCAGGAATGAACAAAGAGCTCCTGAAAATGCTTACATATGAAAAAGGAAGTGTTGAGAAGCTGGAAGAAGCACCTGGTGACCCAGAAGGAATTTAAAGTCACTCTCAAGGTCTGAGGGATAGGTTTAGAAAGTCAAAGCCTATCTGAGGTTGTATCTGGCAAGGGGCATGAAGGGTAAAAGGAGGGGCTTCTACAGGTATATCAAGAAAAAATATCTTCAAGAAATGAATGCAACAACTCCAAGTTATGTTAATTTTCAAATGGTGTTTGACTCAAGTCATACATATGGCATATATCATATTGTTTCACTTAAGTATTCTGAAAATGTTTTAGTAACAGAAAGTTAAACTGTTTTCTAGACATTGAATTAATCATAAGTAATAAGAAGGAAAGAAAACTGAGTACAAAGATCTGGTGATTTCACTTTTTGTTGCTCTTTGGCAGGTTGGTGAATGAATCAGTAGTTCTGACTGAATTTTGTGTAACTTTTGTTAGAAATTATGTCTTTGATGCTAGAAATATAATGCCAACTGTTTTGTAGAAGATGAAAAAATTGTAGGCTATAGTTTAAATAAAGGGCTATTTTATTTTGATTATGTGTTCCAAATGTTTGGGGTTTTTCTTAGTCTGTTCTATCACAAACCCATACATGCAAACAAAATATGCTGTGAAATTCAGTGACTCAGAGGTATAACCCAGTCTAGTTTTAGTGTGTCATAGGGTGTGTACATTTGCTGTTTCATAAACAAATCAAAGAACTGCTATTTAAACATGGTATCTGAAAGAATGTTAAACAGTAAGTTAACTGACCTTTTTTTATGCACAGCATTTAGAGATATAAAATTCAGATGCTTAAAGCAGTTTCCTTGTTGTGATTGCAGATACCCTTGGAGACTGCAGTATTAAAAAAAAGAGGAATGTATACTCATAACACAATGAATAGCTGAATGTTACTATGCTATATCACCATTCTTCCGCACAGCAATGTTCTCAGAATGCAGTAGTTCTTTCTTTGCTGTTAACCAGACTGATCATATATGTGTTGATTCTTGCAGTGCTCAAGATCTGCAAAAAATTATGGGTAATTTATTGAATTTTGTATGACTTGATTAAGGACAGTACTCAGGAGAAAAGAGAGATTTGCCATAGTTGAAACTGACTGTCAGAGGCATCTAGGAGTGCCTGAGAAATGCAGGATTATGTCCAGTAATCCCAGGTAGTAGTGATGATGCTGATACAAAAATGGAAAAAGGAAATTTAACATAAAAAATTAAACAAACAACTCCCCACATAAAGAAAAAATTGATCATTTAAAAATAATTACAGGGCAGCACTCAAAAAAGGAAATTTCATCAAGAGTCTTTTGTAATCGAAACTGAGGTCTTGATTTGAGACAACAGTATTATAATCATGAGAGATGACAAGGAACTCCTGTGACAATGCAAAAAACAATGCCTGTCTGACCTGACAGTAAATGAATTAAAAGTAAAAATGATGATGTGACTACAGCAAAGGAATTTGCTACAAGTTGTGTTAGTAATGAATAAAAATGAGAAAAAAATGAACCAAAATATACAAAGGAAAATATAAAGGGGAGCTAGAACACCTTTGTAAAAGCACTGTTAAAAGTGATTTGAGCAATGACGAAAATCTTTAGAAGGAGAATACATTGCTTAGGAATTGAAAAATTTCTGAATTGCCAAAAAAATTGTAAGGTGTTTTGAATGGTTTAAGTGGTATCAGAAGTCCTTAAGAAATGGAAGAAAAAAGATCTGCTAATGGTAACCTAAAAGGTCTATGTTGTGCCATTTGATTTTACACTTCATCACCAAGGAGCTGAAAAGTTAATAAGTGTCAAAACACACACAAAAAACCCCCACCTCTCAACAGCAGGAAAAATGTGCCCTTAGCATGATAGGGGGCAAAATATGAGGCCATCCAAGAACATATGAGTAGAGGACAACAGCTGAGTAAGTTAGCATAGATTTCACTAAAGTAGAAATGTATGAACTTCTGTATAAGAAGAAATCAGAATTGCCAAGCTTTTGCTCTTAGTGATCCAGGCTGGTTTTGCTTTCATTACACTAAAAAATAAAACAGATCAGGAAAAAATGGTTCAGTGAGCCCATGGCATCTTCCAGAATTTAAGTGTGTTGGAACCAATCACAAACAGCACCTGAAGAGCTCATCTCCTAGTATGATCATTGTTTTGGAGTCCTGTTCAAGTTTTCTTCAAAATTGTCATAATGGATGTCTGACTGTATCAGTAAGACATCTTCTTCAGATCTAAATGAACTTTATGAGTTTACATATGGTGATAAGTGTCACAATACTATATCTTTAGTTTGCCTTGTATTATCCAAGATGCTGTATTGAGGTAACTTGCTTAGTGTGGTGCAAGAACTGCTATGTCCAGAAAAACACGTATGATACAGTTTCAAAGGATGGAATAATTATATTTTTTTTTACATTGAGAAGGTTTCCTAATGGTGCTGAAGAAGACATCAGTTATTGAAAGTAATGTATTCCAAGTGTCATTTCAGTTATACCCCTGAAGAAAATTATCTATGTTTCCTGTCAGACAAAGAATTTTCACATTAAATAGAACTGTTTTGTTCAACGGATCCACAGGGTTTCTATGTTCATAGATAGTATAATCCCTTTTTCAGACTTCTGTGTCAACAGAATTAGTTGTCATAGACATCTCCAGCAAGAAAAGTTAGTTTCAAGTGCTCTGAGAAGCTGAGTTTTGTACACATCTCGCTTTCCAAACGAAATTTTAGTAACTTATTTTTATATGTATTCCCAGTGAGTGAAGAAACAGCCAATGGCAGAAGGGCTCCCTTCCCCCTGGGGAGGCAGTGGTCCTGGCGAGCACTGTGATTTTTGACAGTAACAGCAGCAGTAGCAGCAGGAGCAGTTTCTTCCATGATTTCAGCAAGAGTAGCAGCAACTACAGCTTGATGCGTGTTAAAAGGAACAGTCTATCTTTTCCCACAATGGAGGTAAGACCGATTCCACTTTGAGGACTTGGCATTTTCTGCTGAAACCGTGCCCCCTGCCATGATGTGAGTGGTATGGAATTAAACAGTGCTAGGAAACTCCACAATCTTTTTCCTCTCTACACAGGAAAACAGAGAGAGGTGTTAGTGTGTGACTCTGTTATTCAGTTTTTATAGCACTTCCCCCTTAAACTTGTGTGAGAGGACTGTACTGTAGAACAACATATTTCAATAAAATGTTTCAGAAACATAAAGTGAAAGTTAGATACATGTCACCTGTTCTGTGCGCTTGAGCATCACCTAGAGAGTGTCTCCAGAAGCAACCAGTTACTGCAGTAAGGAAAGACTAATTGTATTGCTTCCTGGTCTTGTGCAATAGAGAGAGTTAAAAAAAATAAGCTCAGTTAACGAAGTATGCTCATATTACATACAGAAATCAAACTAGTAAACAATTAAATCTATGAAGAAAGCACCTAAAATTTCATTTTCTTTGAGTAACTACTCTTTTCTTTTAGGAGAGAAAGGTTATGATCCACTATGAAATGTAATATAAAGAAAACACTTTTTTTCCGTTTTTCTGTAAAAGGAGATTTCCATCTTATACCTGGGAGCCTCTGCCAGTCACAGACATATGCTGTGAAAGGCCACAGATCACCCCAATAATGAAATCGGAGCTCAACGGGATGAATGTGTTGTTCAGAGAAACAAACTCTTACCTTGCCCTCGAGAAGAGTAGCTGTTGCTTCACAGCAGCATTTAGGGAGTGCAAAAATCATGACATGTTCTGTAATCTTAGGGGCTGTAGGCAGAGCCACAGGGTCACACCACTCTCACCCATTTACCAGATGAAGATAGCTTTGAACACATTGGTGGAATCTCGAAACCCTGCTGCTGTAACCCTAGCAATGGCTTCGCTCTCTGACCCTTCCAAAGACTCAGCACCTGCTGAGTTCTGAGAGCATTCCTTTGGAATGCGGACCATGAATCGTGAAATAGCCTGCATTCTGGATCATGTCATCTGATAAAGGAACCTAATGGGTTTGTGGCTTCCTCCTGTGCATAAGCTCATCATAGAATATTTTCCTCTTATTTTAGACTGCCAGTGAGATGTGCTGCACTATTTAAACCCAGAATGCATCTCTTCACGAACACAAATACTTCAAAATGTCCTGTCTTTTTGAAGCAAAAGTACTTAGAACAAAAAGCAGCAAACTTTATGCAAATGTGATGACCACAAATTTTTACTGCCTGAAGGGGTAAAAAGAGCAATAAGTCTTTTCCAATTTCTCTCAAACCATTAAAACTACCACTTCAAGTGCTTTTTATTCAGTGATCAGCTTTTGCAGTACGAGCACCCAGAGCAGTTCATGTGTTTAACTTACTCATTAGGCTGTGCTTGAGGGTCAGAAAAAGTGCCTGGAGAAGAAGCTAAAGGTATTCCACGATCACAGCATAATGTCAGAATGTCCACACTATTGTTCTAAATTGAACTAAATTAGATCTAATTATGCTGTCAAAGTAAAGTGGGACTCAATTACACCTTTTCTTTCCCTTTTTTTAACCATCTTCTTTATACAGAGTAATCATGACTTCAGGACATTTAGTTAAAATTTTGGATTTACCAGAATATATAATTTATTGGAAAATGTTTAAAATCTTCAAGGTTAGGAAAGAATGAGTTTTCAAACATTTGGAACCCAGTCATTGAAAAGGAGGCACTGAAAGGGAACTTGAAGCCAGAGAGTCCAACCTGCTGCTAAGAGGTAATCCAACCTGCTGCTAAAAGCTGGTGAACTCGGACCAGGTTTCTCAAGGCTTTATTTGCCTGAATGTGGAAAATCTCCTGTTTATTTCTATAAATTTTAAAACTTGAAAAGCAAACAGAATTTTAAAGACTTTATTACTCCAAATTATGGTGTCTTCTAGTGTCATCAAATTTAACTGACTGACTAAACCTTCAGAGTCCCACCAGTGAAATGGAATGGTTTCTCTGCAGAATGGACAGCTCTCTTCAACAGACGTTCTCTCCTAAAAAAAACCCCGCAGAGATTTGAGCTGTTCCATGAAAATTGTCACAAAAAAAACCCAAAAACAAACACCAACCCCCCCCAAACTCACCAAAAAACAAACAATAACAGTCTATTTGAAAGAAAAAAAGAAGCTCAAAACCCACTAAAACATATATGTTTCTATAGACAAAAATTAATTTAATTAATTTCTTTGTTAACCTGCTAACACTTTTTTATACAGCAGTGCTGAATATGACTGAACATCTACTATAGATAAATACATACGGTTTAAAAAAATGTAACTTCTGGCATGCTGACACCACTCTGTAGACTTACTTCTGACCAGCTAACAATTTGTACATTTTAAAAACATACAGTAAATTTATTTAGGATAAAACTAAACCTAAACCAAACAATGAGCATAACAAAACCAAACAATGAACATATCAGAACAAAACTAAACACAAACACTGAATTAATTCAATAGTGACCCATTCTAAGAATCTATTTGGGCCGTGTAACTGACCCCCCTTTTAAGACCAGCTAACAATTTGTACATTTTAAAAACATACAGTAAATTTATTTAGAACAAAATTAAACCAAAACCAAACAATGGATATAACAGAACAAAACTAAACACGAACACTGAATTAATTCAATAATGACCCATTCTAAGAATCTATTTGGGCCATGTAACTCACCCCCCTTTTAAGAGTTTCTTCTTCTCTTTGGTCTAAACTGAAAAAGAAAATAAATATTTTTTCTTTCCTGTAGGTCACGCCATGAATGATCTGCAAGGTACATGGTTTCTGATAATGATGTGTGTCTCCAGTTGAAAATCAGAGAAGTTCCATGTCATGTAGTGGTATTTTTCCCATTTGGATGGAAGCGATTCAGGCATAAAGAGTGGTCACCACGTCAGGAAAATTAGGGTTGAGATGTGTGGTTATATGATGTGTGAGCAAATGGTAATTCTCAACAGAAGACCTAAGATTTTGTTGATCGTGTATTTACTAAAGGTATCTAAAGTCATGTGCCTTCCTGCTGTATTTATTTCAAGTATTTCTTTGTGCCTGTATTAAAAGAGGACAAGAATTCATATAGTAGCTTGCTTGCCTTGATAGCTCATCAGTAAGAAATATACAAATTAAATGGACTGCAATCTTCACTGATATTAAATTAATTTAAATTGTGGCTCACATAAATGAGTCTACCCTTTAATTTGTCATTTAGCATTCACCATTTTCTTTGATGGTTTCTGAACTTGTTCCTGACTATCAATTATACCATCTTAAATATCATTTATGTCTGTGTCAGAATGCTATTGTCAGTAGTATGACCTTGAGTGAAGGGATTTTTTCTTTCATTTTTACTTAATGTCCATTTCCAGTTATCAACTGTTAGAAAGAAAACACCTTGGGAGAAATAAGAGTTCAAATTGCCATTGTAGATGACTGTATAAAGAATGACTTTCTTTCCACCTAAAATATGAATAACAATTTTTTTCCTGGAAAATTTCAATCATATCACCTCTACTCCAGCCCTGAATTGCTCTTGGGATAAACCAGTAATTTCCCATTAACTTTTCCTGTAGTTCTGATTCAAGTATTTCATAAGCCAGAGGGAGATCATTAGTACCTGCCAACACAGAAGAGGTTTGATTCTTCTTTCAGATAGAGATTGAACCATTTAGAATATAAATATATTTACTATACAGTAAAACTTTACAAACATTATGGTAGACTTTAAAATTGCATATATTTAATTAATATAATTAATTGTAGTTAATTAATAATTACAAGCTTGATAACTCGTAGAAACACTTGAAAACTTTCACATTTTTAAATTTTTGAATTTAACAGCTTTTTTTTTAAACTCCATGAAGTATACAGCTTTCTGGTTAGGAAAGTATTGTTAGTATCCGCAGGTAAAAGAGAAATGTCAGTTTATACCTTTCACATGTGTTTCTAACTGAAAGTATTCTTTGTGAATTTTAGCTAAGAAACTTATAAAATGGTTTTCCTTTTCAATGAAATAACACGAAAGCAATACCCAACTAACTAACTACAGTAATTTCAGAGAACATACTGGCATCTCTCTGTGGTGCCTTTTCATAAAAATGCCAGTCTGTAGTCTCTAATGTGAGAAGAATTGTCAAGTAATACATTTGGGTTAATGAGAAGTTTTGTTGGAAAGAGGCAAGGCCAAAGATTAGAATGATTATTTTTCCATGACACTGTAGTTCTCCACATGTAACTATGACCAAAACTAGCAGACTGTCACTTTCATTCCTGTTTGTGCCTGAAATAATTTATCCATTCTGATGACAACTGTACAGACAAGGGCTATTCAATATAAGACATAAACATAAGGAAGCTGAACTCTGTGGGGCAACGGCTTACCTTCTACAGCAGTGAGGAGGGTACGGCAAAAACGTAAGAAATAGTAATAATTCCACAAATAATACAAAACTACTAGAAACTGGATAATGTATGATTGTTTTAGAAGCAATATCCAGCTCAACAGTATCAGTCAGCTTCCTCAGATCAAGGACAGACTTTTCACTGATTTTGACAGGAGCTGAGTAAAGTCTATATAGGATGGTTTTCATGCTGGTAGAAGTATGAAACATACAACATAAATGGTAAAACTAAGGAAAAAAGAAGACGAGGCTATTGTTTGCCCATAGCAGAAAAGTGCTGCACTGAAATGAAAGACTGTATGATGTTAAAATTTGCTCACTTAGTTAAAAGCCACAATAGTTAGGAAATTATGCCTTTTCTGCCCTTTGAATTGAGTAGGAAATGCTAGATGCAGTAATTTAGAGAAAATAATTGACATAATTATTAAGTTAATGACTGGAAGCCAACAACTTTTAAAGTAATGAATGGAATTTGACAGCTTTTACTATCTGTGCCTTATATATGTGTGTGTATTGCATTACAGAGAAGTGCAGTGAGTTCATAGTCTTCTGGGAGAGCTCAGTCTTCCTTTTATATGTATGTGTCTTGCGGTGACTCTATCATGTGTATCCCCTACATTAGACATTAGCACTAAACAGAAACCTACTTTGACATTAATTTTTAGATAAGCCATTTTTATATGTTTATGCTTTAATATGTTTATGATAGTTTTATGGGCAAGTAAGACTGGAGAGTGCTAACATTATCTAACTTAAAAAATAAAATTCACTGAAGAAGGAAGCATGCAGATAATTTTAAAGTATTCACTGTATAGAAAAAAAACCCCAAGAGACATGGATTATAAATAGAAGTGTTTAAAAAATGGTTATTTTTTAGTTAGACAAGTTCAGGTTTTGAAACTTGGAATCCTGAATTCTATTTAAAACGTAAATACCTGTAGTAATGTAGGTTAACTAAAATCCTTGCAAAACGCTTCTTACTTACTTCAATTGCATCAAGAACAATGAGCTTGTTTCTTCAAATGGCATCAGCATTTATCTATCTAACAGATATTATCAAAGAAGTGTAGACACTGATAAATGAAAGATATAATTATTTTGGTGTTTATGGGAATTTCTGCTGAGTTTCTGAATAATTAATAGGAGCTTAAATAAATACAAAAATCTCTAAACATAGGCTTCATTTTTGTACTGGGATACATACTTTTGCCATGTAGCTTTCAAGTGATTTTTTAATCTTGAATTTGTTTTAAAACCAAGCCAGGTCATTAATGACTGAAAATATCTGCTGTCTGTGATCAGACTTTAGTAAAAGGACTTGAATGTGAGTATTTCCAAATCCTGGCTTTTCCAGGGATTAAACAATACTAAGCTAGTATGATCACTTGCTCTTTAAAGATGATTCCACTAATACCTCAGATGAATTGGCGAGACTTACAATGTTCTACCATTCCCTTTTATCTCTTTTGTGAACAGATGTATAACTTCTTCCCTATGAGACAAGTGTGCAATTTGTCAGGACCACTGAACTCAGTTGAAATACAGAAACAGGGAAGTTCAGAGCATATGCAGTAGTAAACCAAAGATTTTAACTTCAAATATCTTTTAAGTGTAGTATGTTTTCCTAGTATTTTAAGAAAGACATTGTAACATAGAAATAATAGAAAAAACATTAATTCATAAACATGTGGTAATTAACATGTTTTGAAAATTATCAGTAATGTGTGTTTCTGTGTAAAACTTTTGATGCTCCAAAGAAAACAAATATCTATATAATGTTAACTTATGGAATATCCGTTATAAATGCATTGCAGCGGAAGTTCGGTGTAGGGGGATGCTTAAAACTGGAACTGTTGATCTTGAACTAAATTTTTGAAGCCCCAACACCGTAGTGTTAAAAGCCAGGTTGGATAAGTCCTTGAGCAACCTTGTCTAGTGGGAGGTGCCCCTGCATATGGCAATGGGGATTGGGACTAGATGGTCTTTAAGATCCATTCCAGCCTCTAAGTATTCTATAATTCTAAGGATCTAGAAATAGAGACAGAAAAATTAATTTTCATAAAATCATAAAATATGCTGAGTTGGAAGGTATCCACAAGATTGTCAAAGTCCAACACTTGGCCCTGCACAGGACCAAGAGTCACACCATGTGCCTGAGTGTGTTGTCCAAATGTTTCTTGTACTCTGAAAGGATTGATGCTGTGACTACCTTCTGGGGAAGCCTGTTCCAGTGCTAAACCACCCTCTGGGAAAAAAAAATTTTCTAATGTCCAACCTAAACATCATCTGACTCAGCTTCATATTGTCTCCTTGAGTCCTGTCACTGGTCACAAGAGTGAAGAGACTGGTACCTGCCCCTCTGTTTCCCCTTGTGCGGATGTTGAAGGCTGCAATGAGGTCTCCCTTCAGTCTCCTCCAGGCTGAACAGACCAAGTGACCTCAGCTGCTCCTCATACAGCTTCCCCTCCAGGCCCTTCACCATGCTCTTGGCCCTTCTTCGGATGCTCTTTAAGAGCCTAATGTCATTTTTATATCTTGGCACCCAAAACTGGATTAAAGAGTAGCACTAAGAATTTTTTGGAGACAGAATCTGAATAGAACTGTGAATAGTTTTATGAGTAGGACCACCCAGTGTGGAGAGAAACAAACTTGTTGTCTTAGTTCATAAGCAAAGGAAGGTTTCACATCCCACCATGAACCCTGGCTGAATTACATCTTTGAATTTCTCACCAGAAAAAAGGTGACTACCTCAATGACTAGTTTTTTAAATGTAATTACACTTCTTATTATATTTATAAGCCTTTACATCTAGTCTTGCAGTTAAGTTCTTGACATTAAGTCTTTTGGAATAAATCCTTTGCTTTTTTTACCAAGATGTGTGATGCTGAAAACATAGTGATATATGGCATGATGCTGTATGGCCACAAACATAGCATGGTGTGTTTTCTTAAGGAAAGGAAAGAACCCAGATAAATATCATGAAAGGGGTCTCCCAAGAAAGCTATACTGCTAATATGTTTAACATAGGCAGAAGCTGGGAAATAGTTTGTGCCACACTTCAGAGAATCACTGATAGATGGAAGAGAGATCGTATAGACATGTATATGCATTGGGCAGGAATTCTATTTAAAAAATGCATTAACTCTCACACTTTTCCTGCAAAAGCATATGGCTATGTAACATATTGCAGTTCAAAGAAAACTCAGAGTGCCACAGGAGGGTGTTCCCTTGAGTAATGAAGCTTGTTATGTAAAATAAAAATAAAATGGGTAGCTTATCAGTTGCCTGAAATGAAGCTGAAGGACTGAGCAATAGGCCTTATTAAAGAGACTGACTAACCTTATGTATTTGATGTCTTTACAAATGACATTAAAGATAGGAATGTATTGCAAACCTGCAACCTGGTGTTGTAATTTTATCTGTAATTTAACATTGCCCTATCTGATGCCTGACGGAAGCTGCATCTTCCCTGAAATGCACCTTCAACTTACATGTAATTTCTTATTGAAGAGATAAATAAAAAATAACATTTATTTTTTAAAAGACAAAAAATATATTTATAAAAATTCCATTAAACTGAATTTAGAAGAGCAGGTGAAATGATGTGAAGCTGAATTAGTAATTGAATATTTGAAAGCAAGATTAATAAGAAGATTTAGATTGACAGCCCTGAAAAAAACAGAGCTGCCTGTTCACAATGTAAAGGGTCATTGGCTGTATTTATTGCAAACATAATTGTTTTGTTCTATGAAGCAAAGAAATACCTTTGTTTATGAGCTTGTTTGCATATTTGGTGGCATTGCCTATGAACACGCCAATAAAGAGCACACAACACGTAAATTCTTTTCATATGTAAAAACTTTTTTCACAGGTTTTATTATCTATAAGATAATAAAAATAATATGAATAACTGAAGATAACATGCTACAGACAATGTAAAGGAACAATGGTTCCCACATTTTCTGCTTCAAAGCATCCATGAGCATCTTTTGAATATACGTGTTTGCAAAACTCCAGGATGCATAGAATCCTGGATGCATGCTGAGTGACTTTTAAAAAGTCATGGCAGTCAGGTGGTACCCTCAATGACTGAAGAAAACAGAATATTGCACATATTTTCAAAAAGGATGATAAGAAGAACCTTGGGAACTACTGACCAGCAAGGCTCGTCTTTGGACCCAGTAACATCACAAAACAGGTCATCCTGGAAGACATGCTGAAACCTATGGAAAACAGGATGGTGATTAGAGAGAGCCAAGATGGTTTCACCAAGGGCAAATCATGCCTGAGTAATCATGGCCTTCAATAATGGAGTGACTGCATCCCTGAACAAGGGAAGAGCTAGCAATATCATTCACTTGGACTTCTGTAAGGCCACTCATATGGTCTCACAAAAGAATCTTGCCTCTAGATTGGCTTTGAAGAACTGTTAGATAAGAAATTGGCTGGATGGCCCCATTGAAAATGTTACAGTCAACATCTCGATGTCCACGTGCAAACCAGTAGTGAATGGTGTCCCACAGGGGTGTGTACTGAGATCAATACTATTAAATATTTTCGTCAGTGTCATAGACAGTGAAATGGAGTGCAGCTTCAGTAAGTTTGCAGGTGACAGAAGTTGAACGGTGCAATTGATTCGCTTGAGTGAAAGGATGCTGTCCAGAGGAATCTTGACAGGTTTGAGGAGAGGGCTGATGTAAACCTCATGAAGTTCAATAAGGCCAATTTCAAGGTTCTGAGCCTGGGTCATGCAATCCCCAATTCTATACAGACTGGGAGAATAACGGATTGAAAGTAGCCCTACAGGGAAGGACTTGGGGATATTGGGAGATGAAAAATTATGTATGAATCGGAAAAGAGCACTTGAGGCTCAGAAAGCCGTCATATCCTGGGCTGCATAAAAGAAGTGTAGCCAGCAGGTCATGGAGGACAATTCTGCCTCTTTACTCCACCTCATGAAATGTCACCTGGAGCAACAAGTGCAGCTCTCGGATCCTCAATACAAAACAAAGGACACAAAAATGATCAGAGGGCTGCAGAAACCCTTCTATGAAGAGAGGCTGGGAGAATTAGGGTTGTTCAGCCTGGAGAAGAGAAGGCTTCGGGAAGACCTTATTGTGGTGCTTGAATACTTACAAGGGGATTACAAGAAATACAGATAAAGACTTTTTGCCAGGACATCTAGTGACAATGAAAGATGACTGGAAATGTTTTTAAATCAAAAGAGAGTAGATTTATATCGAATATAAGGAAGAAATTTTTTTATCATGAGAGTGGTGAGCCACTGGAACAGGTTGTCCAGAGAAGAAATTGAAAATTTATTTGGGAAAAAATATATAGTATTTTTTTTCCTCTAACAGAATTAACAGGGAACTTTCTTTTACGCTGTATAGAATCTAGACAGCTCTTTTCATAAAAGGTGTTTGTTCACTAAGTGTTTAGTCCACTTAAAATGTTTTCATGCCTGTTTATTAACTAATTATGCAGAAGTTTTGCTCCTTAGCCATTTATTAACTGTTAATTTAATGCAGATTTCTCCCATAATGTATCACTATTTGCCACAGGTAAAGTTGAGCATGTGATCATTAATTCTTTATAAAGTGGCCATAATTCTTTATAAAGTGGTTAAAAGTTGTGCTCCATTTCTCTAGTTAGTTGTGTGTGGGTTTTTTTAACTTCATTAACAAATTAGTTTTTCACAGAATCTGTGGTTACTATTGGTTAGTATTTGTTGCTATTCATCATAATTGATACTTCAATACAATACTCTTTCCTAATTCACCAGGTATTTCCTGTGTCACCATGTACATGGAAGAAAAGCACTTCAGTATCACCTCAATGACTTTTACATGAATAGCTGAGACAAAAGCCAGTAGTGCACTCAGCAGGGAATGCCATTTGTTGTTTAAAATACAATAAATTATACCAAGTCAGAGGTATGACAGAAATTCACTAACATAGAACAAAAGTCATTAACTCAGACTGAGACTTGGCTTATTTCCAGCGACTTGAGTGGAATTAAGCCAGTGCTAAATTTGGACCATTAACTTCTGTATAGTTTCTGCTACACATAAGTTTGTTCATTCTGTATTCAAACATTTTATTACCAAGATTAATAGCCACTCTCCTATTGCATTAATAATCCAATAGCATGACAAGGAATAGCTAGCACAATGCAAATGCATAAACGCATTAAAAATAATTACTTTGACACAGTGGGTTGTGCTACTCAAGGACAGATTTCAAATCCTGGCTGAAGTATATTGCCATACTGGCAAAATGTCAGAGATTTGTGGGATCTGTGACAGACCCTGTAAACTGTCTGAAGACTGTTATACGTAGTATCTTTAAAGATTGTCCACAGAATATCTTTCTTACTCTAAGAAATTACAATTTTTATTTATGGTGTAAATATTAACATACTAATATGACTGGGTGGCTCCAAAATTTTTTGTTAGGTTATGAAATACTTAGCTTTTGATACTATTTGGCCTAAACGCCAAGATTACTTTAATTGTCACTGGATTAGATGAAGAATTACTTGAATGAAATGTAGGCTTTCCTTTCTTCATTATATAATGTTTCTATTGATACTCTTTCACAAAAAGGTATGGCCAGTCTT
Source organism: Rhagologus leucostigma (assembly GCA_013397725.1). Lineage (NCBI taxonomy): Eukaryota > Metazoa > Chordata > Aves > Passeriformes > Rhagologus > Rhagologus leucostigma. The sequence continues at coordinate 979,458 of VZTD01002158.1, read as the reverse complement.
CAGATAGGGTAATTGTTTAAATAAACCTTTAGGAACATCTAGAGTATTTTTCTGGTGTTGATGTTAGTTTTCAGTACTATTAAGTTCACATTTTATTTTCAAAAAGTGAGTTATCTTAATTTAGTTTTGTAAATGGTTTATCTGCATTTACGCAGATCTTGTATTTCTGAGCAGAACAATGCACAGCTGTAATGGTTATCACGGAAAAAACCCAAAACCACAGGGTTCTCTATAAGGTATGTTGCTGAGGTAAAGCACAGGGTGAAAATTCGTGCAACCAAAGCTCGGTTGGAGATGAAGCTGGCCAGAAATGTGGGAGCAATAAAAATAGTTTTTTCAAATATATTAATCATAATAGGCAGTGTAGAAACAACATCTGCCCATTACAGGATAAGGATGGGCACTTCACAAATAGTGACATAGATAAGGCAAAAGTGTCTAATGCTTTCTTTGCCTCTGTCTTCAACACAGATGACAGACCAAGGACGTCTCAGTGCTGTAAGCTGGAGGACGCATGGCTATGAGAATGACCAATTCCCAGATGACGCTGAATTTGTACAGCATCAGCTGCACCAACTCGATCCCTACAAATCTATGGGCCCTGATAGGATTCATCCAAAAATCCTCAAAGACCTAGCTGATGTCATTGCAAAGCCTCTCTCCATGACTTTTGGGCAGTCTTGGGAATCTTGAGGGGTCCCAACTGACTAGAAGACAGAGAACGTTGTCCCGATTTTCAAGAAGAGAAAAGGAGAATCACAGAAACTATTCAGTGCTGGGTAAAATCATGGAAAAGATTGTTCTAGGAAGTATTGAAAAATACCTGGAGGACAATGCAGTCATTGATCCCAGCAGGCACAGCTGCATGAAGGGAAAGGTCCTGCTTGTCAAACCTGATTTCCTTCTCTGACAGGGTAACCCCACCTATCTGGTGTAGGCAAGTCAGTAGATGCAAACTTCTGGGACTTCAGCAAAGCTTTTGATACTGTTTCTCATAGTATCCTTCTGGACCAAATGTCCAGCACACAGCTGGATAAACACCACATCATGTGATGGGTAAGCAACTGGACCATGGATCAGGCACAAAGGCCAATAGTGAATGGGGTGACATCCGCTGGCATCCGTTCTCTAGGGTGTAGCGGGTTTAGTTCGTTAACCGGGCAGAAATATCAATTTAGTGTAGTGGGTTTGTTCGCATTTCTTACCTTCTGTGAGATAAGAATCAGGAGGAATATACAGTAGGTTCTAAACTTAAAGAATATAAAGACGTTTATTAACAGAACTAAGAGAAAAAAGAATATTAAGGGTCAGAATAAACCTTCAGAACAGTTCTCTTCCCCTCATCCTCCCCCCTCCTCCCACTTACAACATAAAGACACAAACTTAGGATTATTTCAGTTAGTTTACCACCTCTGTAATAATCTTTCATCAGTTCGCTTAAGGAGAGGAGTTTCTTTTATCCATGCTATAAGGTTTTTTCAAAGTTACAGCACAATAGCCGCCTGGGGTAGTTTTCTGTTGGCATGTGTGAGTCCCTTCTCTCGATTTACAGTTTTCCTCACAACCGTTTTCGAGGGTTTAATGTTAGTTAATGGAGTATTATTTTAAGGATGAACTATTCAAGAATAAAGGTTCTCTTCATCCGCCTCTGGGATCATTTTCATGTTTAGGAACAGAAGTTTTCTTCTTCCCTGGGAGTAAGGATCTTCACTTCATCACTGCTTCTCTCTGTTCAGACTTCTCATTAGATCACAGTTACTTCAACATTTACTTATTTCAGCACAGGCATCTTTACGCGTGGCAGTTTCAACGCTCCGCCCCCCATGCTTTCATGAAATTACAAAAGGGTTCTCTGATGTATCATAGTTCATTGACATAATTTTACAAAATATTTTCAACTTTCAGATCTTAAAAATATCTCCTCTATCCTGTCTCTCTCTCTCTGGATTTCAATTCTGTCTTCTTCACTGACTTTGGTGTCACTATCATGGTGTTTATTCATGTACCTTGACCTTTCCCTTTCCTCTGACCTGGGAGAGGATTGATGTTTGCAGGATTCATTTCTTCTGAAGAACTTAGAGCACTGAAGGGATTGCTCTTACCGGGGGTCTGGGCATTGCAGTTGATTAGTTACATGATCTCTACTGGGCAGCGACCGAAGTTAGTCTCTAGTGTAAAGTTTCAGTTCATTTTACTGCACCGGGAAAAAAGGGGAGGGGTGGAGACCATACCATCCTGCACGGAACCGCAGGCCGTGGCCCGGCCCCCACCGAGCCAAGACAGAGCAAGGCTGTGGCTCCGGCCTCGCCAGACCTCTGCAGTCAGGCCCAGTCAGGCCCAACCCGACCCCCGCAGGGTCAAGCGGGCAACCCTGTTACCTGTCCAAAGGACTGAAAGTAAGACTGAGTTCCCACATCTCCACGAGATTTATATATGTACATTTCGAAAAGCGCTATTGATCTAAATAACTATCCATCAAGTTCAGATTCAAACCACCACATAGGGTTTTACAGGGCTCCATCCTCAGCGCTGTGCTCTTCAATATCTTCATAAATTACTTGGATGCAGGACTCAAAGGAACACTAATCAAGTTTGCCAATGACACTGAATTGGGAGGAGCTGTCAACTCCCTCAAGGGCAGAGAGGCCCTGTAGAGAGGTCTTGACAAATCAGAGAGATGGGCAATCATCAACCATGAGAAGGTTAATGAGGGTAAGTGACAGATTCCGTACATGGAATGGGGCAACCTGGACATGTGTATAGACTGGGGAATGAAATGCTGGAAATCAACGCTGTGGAAAGACACCTGGGGGTCCTGGTCAATGGCAAGCTGAACATGAGTCAGCAGTGCCCTGGCAGCCAGGAGGGCCAACCATGTCCTGGGGGGCATCAGGCACAGCATCGCTAGCCGGGCAAGGGAGGGGATTGTCCCGCTCTGCTCTGCACTGGCTCACCTTGAGTCCTGTGTGAGGTTTTGGGTGCCACAGTATAAAAATGACATTAAGCTTTTAAAGAGCATCCGAAGGATGGCCAAGAGCATGGTGAAGGGCCTGAAGGGGAAGTTGTATGAGGAGCAGCTGAGGTCACTTGGTCTGTTCAGCCTGGAGAAGAGGAGACTGAAGGAAAACCTCATTGCAGCCTTCAACATCCTCACGAGAGGAAACAGAGGGGCAGGTACCAATCTATTCAGTTTTGTGACCCATGATAGGACTTGAGGAAACAGTATGAAGCTGAGTCAGGGAAGGTTTAGGTTGGATATTTGTCCTAGGTTGCAGTGTATTCTATTACCATCTTCATGAGCTGTTGAAACCAGGTGGGGCAGTGTTCCCTGCCTCCTCCCTCTGGACTATCTTCTGTTAATGGGCCCATCAACGCCTTGCCTCATGACTCACCACCCCATTGTGAGATGCTTCACCCAGAAGGAGGAACTGAGCTTTCCCATCTGTATATACTTGGAGGTTTGGAGCACCACAGACAGCCTTTTCCACTGGATTCTCAGAAGACCAGACCCTTCTACACCACTACTTGACCTTCAGAGGAAGACCGGACCCTTCTATAGGATCACTGCTTCAACAGAACCATTGCTCCAGGAGGACTGTAGCCACCATTTAATCAGACTGCTACCAACACCCTGACCGACAGGGGGTCGGGTTATCTTCTGACTCTGTCAGTGGTTTTTCCTTTGTACTATTGCATTTATTTTATTTTTCCTATTAAATTGTATTTCTGACTTGGAGCAAACTCTCACTTGTTTGCTTTCAAACTAGTACAATATTAGGAAAATTTTTTTCCCCAGAGGGTGGTTGAGCACCAGAACAAGGTTCCCCAGAAAAAGGTCACCAATCCTGTCAGAGTTCAAGAAACATTTGGATAACACTCTCAGGCACATGATGTTATTCTTGGGATGTCCTGCAGAGGGCCAGGAGCTGGACTTCGATGATTCTGATGGATCCCTTCCAACTTAGCATATTTTATGATCACTACTCCTGTTTTATATTAATTTTGCTTATCTGTATGGAGGACCCAGAGTAAGAGCAAATCAGGCCTGTTTAATAATTCCTGATTACATTCTTTTTCCATGGTTCTGTCTTTAAACACACATTTTCCAATAGCTTGTTATTTGGCCATGAAATAATGCAGGTGGTGTTCCCATTTGTGATATTGTAACAAAGGATAGAAATGTATTGATTCTTTATCTGTTCACCATAGTATAATTTGTGAAAGTCTGTTCAATTGCAATAGTGTAATGAATGTGACAATGCAGTTTATCACAGAGTTCTACAATAATTGTTTGCTTCTCATCACTTGAATGGATGTAGAAATATTAAGAACTCAACTGAGAAAAAGACTGGTATAGATTGTTCAAAGCAGTTGACTTGCATGAAATTGCGTAGTAATACATCAAAACCTCTAAAAACCATGGGATTTCTTTTCCAGTATCACTTCCCCAGTTGTGTTGGAATAAAATACTTAAAATAAGAAGTCCTAAACCATATACTATAAATGCAGTTCTTTTGCGTGCAATCATCACTACTGTAGCTTTATCTGACCAATGACTAGAAAATCAAAACACAATATGGGTTTGTTTACAGAGAAAACGGTTCAAGAAAGCAAAAAACTTTGGCAGACAGAGAAAACAAGACATAACTGTATAATACCCATGCTTGATAATGTTCACTACAACTTAACAACTATGAAAACAAAGTCATTGGTTTCCAAAAAAATCAAAGAGCTAGAAGATAACCCCCTAGATGACCTGCCAGTCTTCATTTCCAACTTCTTTACTGTCATTAAAAGAGCTGAATTCAGCATGATTAATTTCAAAAGCATTCTAGATGAATGTTAATTAGTTGTAGTATGAATTTTACTCATCTGTCAGTTTTTCCTTTCTTTATGACTAATATACAGTGATGGTAAGTAGCATGTTTTACCCCATGTTTTGTCAACTATGCTTTTCAGAATTTTAGTAATTTCTTATTGGATACATTTACATGCCAGAGACACACACATCATTTTGGCAACTATTTTTCAGGATATAGCTGTTGCTTAGTGGATAGACTTTACATTTTCAAATGTTTTTCCTCTTAAATCCATGTTCCAGATAACATGAAAACTTGAATCTGAACTCTTCTGAAACTGTTGTGTTGCATTGGCTGAACCAACAGCTGTTGTGGCCAGGGGGCCAAAGAGCCCAGGTACAGAGGGAGCCCGCTGGTGGACAGGCTCCAAAGTGTAAGATTCCACCTTACCTCAGTGAGAAAGGCCCCCTCCATTGATCTTGTGACCCTATGGAGATTTGGTCTGCCTGACTGGCCAGCAGCCAGACCCCCTTGTATCCCTGGAGAGGATGTAATCCAGCCCCCACTCCCACTCCTCCTTATCCCCATTGGTTCTTGTATTACCCTGCCTCCCTCATGTACTCCTTTATGAGTGTATACTGACTGGATATCTGAACTTCTTGTCTTGGGACAGGATCGAGGTAACAATAAACTCCGGTGCTCCGGCAGGGGCCATCTCTGACTCATTTGCTTCTAGTGTCACCTGAGCTAGCTGGCTCAGTGTGAGTGTGGCTGTGTGTATCCATTGCACGGGTGAGAGAGCTGACTTGCGAGGTGCCAAGAAGCACCGCCAGGGGTTCCTTAGCTCAAGGTTCCCCTTGGAAAAAGCAGCAGCTTCTCCATCGACACCCACACAGGGATACTGATGGGTCTTCAATTGTGTCTGAAAAAGTATTAAGTGGGGCTTGTGATATCAAAGACATTCCTAAGAAATATATTCATGTAGCATGTGTGTAGGAAGAAGACAAGTGTCCTATCTAGATTTTTTTGGCATAACTGAAAGCCCAATATGTGTGTGAATAGACCCAGAATCCTGCAAAATAGATTCTGACCCAACCGTTGCCCTGTCTACTGTTGTTTGTGGGCACAATTAGTCTGCATTAGAGGAGGCTGGCCAACAGCATGATGAATGTAAGCTAATTGGTTGGAAGAATAGGAAATGTTCTCAAAAGCAGATCACAAATGTAGTATAGGTTAGCAGAAATCATGAGTAACAAGACTGCTGAAATGCTCAGATCTACTTTGGAACAGTGATGAGACTTCGGGTTGAAAAATCAGATTGTAGATGATGGTGGAAACAGTGAATGTCTCTGTGTTTTGAGGCATAATTGACTGGCTTTGGTTAATATGAAGAACAGTTATTTTAATTAAACGGATTGTGTTAAAATGTTTGGATATCAGTTAATTTATTTCCTAAGATCAGCTTACTCATGATTTTGACTTCCATATATCACAGCATAAATATGGGCAGAGTGGAATGATTTTCTTGTATTTCACTGGTCACATTGCATTACTTTTTATGACAAGCATTTGCACTTAAAATAGTTTTCATCAAGTATGCTAGCTACTCTACATTCAAAGTTCAAGCAGAGTATATGATCCATGGTGCAAATGCTATTCTGTTGATGGGACTTTTAACAGTAAGCAGCAAAACTGCATTTAGAAACATGATGACTATTAAATCTCAGAGAGATAAAGAGCATATCTAATAATTCACATCTTTCTTACATGACAGTGAAGAAGCATGCAAAACATAACTAAATTAAGTTGACATAATGAAGAAGTTGATCATTGAAGGTTTTCTGTAGCCAGATGCCTAATTTGATTTGGTTTTTTTGGTTTTGTTTTCTAAATGTATTACCCTAGTTAGACATCCAAAAATGCATTTCAAAACTGAGTACAAGAGAAAGATTTAAGGTTGATAATGAGGGTATTACAATCAGTTAAACTTTTTGTTCATATATTCTGAATATATGCATCATTACATCTGTTTCTGAAAACGGTAAAAAAAGGGTAAAAAAAGGAGAAGGACTCTGGGAAACATTGTCCAATAATCCCCACCTCCATGCCCAATAACATCATGGAACGGATCTTTCTGGAAGACATGTTGATATGTATGAAAGATAGGGAGATGATTAGAGACAGACTTTAAACTGAGAGTAAATTTAGATTTCATGTAAAGAAGATATTTTTTACAATACAGGTAGTGAGACAGTAGAGAACCTGTGAATGCTGCATCATTACAAATGTTCAAAGTCAGGCTGAATGGAGCTTTGGGCAACTTGATCTAGTGAGTGGTGTTCCTGGCCATAGTAGATGGTTGAACTAGATGATCTTTAAAGGCTGTTTTCAACTCAAACCATTCTATCATTTTATGACTCTATATTATTCCTAAAAATTATATTTTTGCATGGAAATAAATTGAGCAATTTAACGGATCTCCACCATTTTCTACTACTATGGTTCAATCTAACTGCTAAGCACTGTAAAACAGAGTCTTGCTATCACTGGGGAGAAAAGGAAATTTATACATTATCTTCTACAACTAGAGAGTGGAATAAAGAGTAATTGGAAGTTGTTAAAAAGAAACTCTTTCAGCTGGTCAAAATTAATAGTTTATAACATCATCTTTTCTAATAATGATTGAAGAAGTTACTGAGCAGCAAATAAAATGTAACCTCTGACTAAAATAGACAGAAAAAGTAGAAGAATAATGGTCCCCTGATAATAATTTTGACATTGTTATTGTTGCAAATTAGGATTGAACTCACTCCTCCTGGCACACCATTGCAGCTGTACTATAAATCCTTAGATTTCTTACAGAGAGAATCAGTTTTTACAGTTTTAAAACTTTATTCAATCTGATGAGGGAATGCCCAGTAAAGAATTCAATGCTGTGGTTTTAAAAAGATTAACATTAAATGTCCTTTTCACAATATGGCAAAAGAAGACAGTCTTTGGCCCTGATTAAAACCATAGAAAGAACACATTTATGTTAACAGACATAAAACAAAACTGAGCAGAATTTCCTAATCTGATGTCATGGCTCAATATCATAGAAACATAGAATCATAGAATGGTTTGTGTTGGAAGGGACCTTAAAGGCCATTTAGTTCCAACTCCACTGCTGTGGGCAGGCACACCTTCAATTAGAACAGGTTGTTCAATGACCCATCCAAACTGGTCTTAAACACTTCCAAGGATGGGACATCCACAGTTTCTCTAGGCAACCTAGTCCAGTACTTCACCATCCTTACATATATCCTTACATGAAAATTTCCTCACTATATCTAATGTAAGCCTATTCTCTTTCAGTTTTAAGCCATTTCCCCTTGTTCTGTCACTACATACCCTTGTCAGAACTCTCCAACTTCCTTTTGGGCCCCTTTCAGGTACTGGAAGCCTGCTCTAAGGTCTTTCCAGAGCCTTGTCTTTTCCAAGCTGAACTTCCCCAACTCTCTCAGTCTGTCTTCACAGCCTTCTGATCATATTCATTGCCTTCTTCTGGACTCATTCCAAGAGATGCACGTCCCTCTTATGCTGGTGGCCCCAGAACTGAACACAGTACTCCATATGGAGAGTAGAGAGGGAGAATCATCTCCCTTGACCTGTTAGTCAGGTTTCTTTTAATGCATCCCAAGATATGGTTGGCTTTCTGGTCTGAAAACCTACATTACCTGGTCATGTTAAGTTTCTTTTCAAATCACACATCCAAGTCTTTCTCTGCAGAACTGCTCTCAATCCAATTTCTGCCTATTTTGGGATTTGTGATTGGGATTGCCCTGACCCACATGCAGGACATTGCACTTGCCTTGTTGAACTTCCTGAGGTTCACACAGGCTTGCCTCTGAAGCCTGTCAAGGTCTCTCTGGATGGCATCCCTTCCTTCCAGCAAGTCAATGAACAGATTTTGGGATTGTCAGTAGGTCTGCTGAGGTTGCACTCAATCCCACTGTCCATGTCAACAACATAGATACTAAACAGCACTGGTCCCAAAACGACCTCTGAGGAACACCACTCATCACTGCTCTCCACTGGGACATTGAAATTTGTCTGCAGTTCTTTAAATGTGACTATCCAGCCAATTCCTTATCCACCAAGTGGATAATCCACATTTCTCCAGTTTACAGACAAGGATGTCATGCAGGACAGTGTCAAATGCTATGCACAAGGTCCAGGTCTAGATGATATCAGTTACTCTTCCCTTATCCACCAACAATTTCACCTCCTGTACAAGGCTAAATTTCAAGGCTAAAATTTTCTAACGACAATGATTGTTGCAGACCAGCTTCTGTCTTATAGCCCTTAAAATAATACATTTTCCATATGTGCAAAGTCCTTCTCTTTAGATGAAAAAACATTTCATCAGACGCCTTTGAGTGTCAGATTCCTCTCCTACGCCAAAATCATCCCTTAAGTACTAGAGACATTAGTACTGTGTAAAATATTTTTAACAGTGTTTGCACTAAATATTGAAACTTAAGGTGTGCATTTACACATTGGCAAATGTTTATAAAAGTAACTCCCCTATAGAAATACAATTTACCTAAACACATATGGTATTATTGTTTTGTTCTGGGAAAAAAATTAGTACAGTAACTTGGATTTTGCAATTGAAGTTAAAATTTTGAAAGGAAATTGAACTTCTGTTATAAATTTGTCTACATGTGCTGCCTCACGTCATGTAAGATGTGTGTTCTGAAAGAATATTTCCTGAATCCTGTACAAAAGCTGTTCTTAGTGTTAGCGTAGAAACACATAACCACGGACGGGTTATATGCAAGGTGCTTTTATTGAGGCGCCGGGGGAGAGGGGTACAAACCCAAATCAATCCCCAACAAGGATTTCAGGTGCTTACATTATATACTCTTCTTGTTATATAATCACATGTTGATTATTTACCCGATGCATTAATCTCAAAGCTCCCCAAACAATCATCTATTATGTATTTTTGCTCAAGCATGATTTTCAGCCCCCTCTTGTTCCCAGGTGCAGCTACACAATTGACTCATCCATCTTAGTCCCTTACCCCCCCCTTAAGTGAATATTCAGGTTCAGGCTTGTCTCCCACCATCCAGGTGAGTACACAGGTTCAGGCTGGCCTGAACAGAATGTCCATCTTGTTCTCGGGGCCTATTTTGGTTACTACAATTTAGAAACATTTTAACCCTATGCTATCATTAGCACTATCTCAATATTTGCCTCGGAACTATCCATTAAGTGAAACTGAGGTCAAAACTGGGAGACAGATTCTGCCTTCTGATATACATGATATGGTTTCATTACTACCATGTGGGTCATCTACATGCCTCTGAGGAAATTTTACTCAATCAAGTAACTTCACACAATATTACAGGAAAAGAAAATTTCCAAAATCTCAGGTACCAGAAATCTCTGATTAAACTCAGAAGAAAAGGACCTGGAGGAAAGAACAGAGATGGAGCATAAAACTGCCAGACCAAGCTAATATACGAGTGAGAAGTAAATCTGATGAATAAGGGGATGCATTAACTTCAGTAAGCAAAGTTTCAAACCTAAAAACTAATGGATTGACAGTTTGGCAATGAAAAAAGAGAAGGAAAAAAATATTGATGAACAGACTGCCTAATACATGTATGCTGCACCTTATATAATGAAAGTCGTTAGAAGGAAGTTTGGAATAAAGAGAATCAATTGCTTGTGATGAAAGCATGGACAAGAGTAGTTTATCTTGATTGAATGGAGTACCTTGAAAATATTTTTTTATTAGAACCTGACTGAGTGATGACAACACTATGTCAAACAGAGAAAAGCTTCATTACTCTTGAGGAAGTGAACAAAATTTATTAGACACAATTTTCCAAACATGGAATGACTTTCTGATGGATTTCCCACAAGTTTTTTCAAGGAGTCGCGTACAGATTTTTAATGTACAGACAGATTTTCATAAATTTTGAGTAACTGAATAGCTGTCTTTTAGCAATATAAATGTACTATAAAATGTCATATTGGAATCCGGAATTACTTTTTCTTGGTGAAGTATCACAAACTTGATAAAATTTCTCTATGCAAAATTTTTCAAGTTTTTGCTTTTTGATCAACAATTAAAAACTAAATGGAGTTAATATCGGTAGAAATTCAAAAACTGTAGACAAATACACATGCATACATTCTATTTTTTTTATCCTTATTGTCAGTAACATCTTCTGGTTGTTTTTGCTTCTTTCTGTTTCAAAACAGAAGCAGTTTTCAGGCTGCTTTGTGCCTACATGCAGTCCTGGGAGCTTCATTCAACAACACATGCTTATGATCTGTGTACTCAGTCCTGACCAAGCTGACACTTCTACCTCCACTTGCCAAATAGGGAATAATTCCCTAAAAGTAAAGTTATGAGGTGCATATTGCATAGTGCTTTATCTTAGAAGAAAGTGTAGCAAATAATGTCTGTTTCAAAGTCTGTTTGACATTTTTCATTATAAAATATAATTTTCAATTGATTAGATAAGCATAAAGTGAGTACATGGATAAACACATTTCTCAGACTTTGGTAAATTAATTCACCAAAGCCATGCTCTGTCTAAACAGGACCTCCAGATTTACAGAGAAATGGAACATTTCAGGGATGCAAGAATTGAGCAAAACTTCTCCTCTATTGCTACGGATGATTCCCTGCTGAGCTCTGTATAAGTTCAGTCTACCTTTTGGTTGTGTCAACAGAATATATTGGAGAAGCATCAAAAAATAAACTCATCACAAATGTGCAAGTGGGAAGAGAATAAAATGATAAATGCAAGAGCTAGAAGCAAAGATAAAGAGAAGGAAGGCAGAACCATAGAAAAGCTGGGAATGCCACTGGCAGAGACAGGATAAGGAGCATGAAGAGGGAATTTCAGATGATGTGAAAGGAAAAAGTGGTTGTGTGGCTTGATGTACAGAAGTTCAGAAGATAGCTGTGTGTGTTGGTATGACAACAAGAAATAGCCTAGGAATATTCACCAGGAATTACTTTTCTTACAGCATATCTTTCTATCCTCATTCCTAAGTGGCTTTTAGTATAGACTGCTAAAGCGTGTCTATTTGCAGTCCTGAATGTGAAATGTGTTTCCAGATTTGAATCTATCCTTGTGTGCTATTCTAGTACCTGGAATACATTTTCATATTATTTTGTTATTGAGAAAATAGCTGTGAAATCCTGTTCTAAAAGCATTCCTCTTGTGTCCCCTTCAAAAGTCCAATTGCTCAGAGAGTCTTTTAATGCTTGGGGTTATTAAGGTTTTGCATCATAAAAGTCTGCATTGTTGCACTTAAATTCTTAACCTTCACGACAACCCAGACAAAAGTCTGGGTTTTTGAGGGGTTTTTTTAAACATGTTATTGAACTTGAGAAATTGCATTAAAAATCTGTCATAAATGAATGTTGAGAGGATGAACTTAACCACTCTAAAGATGAGATATAAAGCTATCTGTGCATTATAACTTTTTTTTTCTTCCCTGTAAAGTGTATTCTACATTGGGAAGTGTCAGGTAGCTTTAGATCAGACATGTAAAAAATATCCTCAGCGTGAAAACCTCACAGTTTTGATGCCTCATAATTACTCTGCAGGAAAGAAATATTATTTCCATTTAACAGGTAGCACATAAAAGCATATAGATGAGTGTCTTGCCCAAAGCTGCAGAGGAAATCTGTGTTACAGCAGATAATTAAAAGTTCCAGAACAGCTACTGGGCAGATAAATAGTCTTCTCTTTAAATTCCACAATATAATATTGGGATAGGTTCAGATATTTACATGCAAACCCTTGTGCACTTATAGACAGGACCTCTGGAAAGATTTATGTGCTATTTAATATCACTAAGCAAAAATTCAAAAAGTCAAAAATTAAATATAATAGAGACATTTCATGCTCTGTGTCTGAGGAACCTAATCTCTTGTTCTGTTGTCCTACTTTTGAAACCTGTGTTTTTTAAACTATGGCACTGCTTAACTGAGTCTCCTGTTGGAACCTCATGCATAAATGGTGAAGAATATAACATTTTAATCTATTTAGAGAATAAAGTCAAAATATGTCCCATGAGAAATGTGTCAGGCAGCTACATAGATATTTCATTGTCTCAAAGAGAACAACTAAGATCACTTTCTGAATTGCAAAGTTTCAGTTAAAGAGTTAAACTATAATTTTGTGTTCTCATATTTAAAGAATACCCTCAGTTTCATTGATACAAGTTTTTTGGGGGCAATATTGCTTGTTTAGGGAACAGCTTAAACATCTTAGAGAGCAGAAATTACAGGAGGACAATTCTTAGTTTAAGCATTGCTACAGAATAGAAAATAAATTATCAGTTCTACTTGTGCACAATAGTTTCTTGTTTATGTCACTAAAACTATACCACCTAAGTGTTCAGGAAACAATTTTGGTTCACACAATAGATAAAAAAACTTTTCATACTTAAAACATAGAGTGGTTCAATATCTGTTCTGCTCCTTAGTCTACTCTGCCTGGGAGATAATTAATTTTGTCTTTTTTGTAGGTGGTGGCCAATATTGACTGAAACAAGGTGGCTGGGATTGAGATTCCATCACCTATTTTTATATGTCTGCAGTGCAGACAACTGCATGCGAGCTAATTGTGTGTGTCTAAGCTCCTGCTGCAGGCCAACAGCAATAGAGAGTTACACAGTCAATGAAGTAAGGAGAACTATTCAAATACAGACATCTAAGTTAGGGTGAGATAAGCAGTTCCCCATAGTCCACGGTTGACAAGATCTGCATCTGTAACAAGCAGCTAGCCTGCTAAAACTTATATTTTATGTACCTAAACTTGTGTGTCTGGATATAGAGCTGAATACCGCTCTAGGAGCTAGTCTCTTAGTTACCAGGGGGCAAAGATTCTTCTAGCGGTTCATGCTTCAGTCTGTTGTGCATTTGTAGCCATCTTAGCCTGCTGGCCGGATGATTCTTTGCCAGAGGAAGAAAAATTCCAGACGTTAGTCACTTTTTGAAGGTCTACATATCATTCTACTGTTGAAGTATGAAAAAAATAAAGCAAGGCTGTAACAAGTCCAGGCCTAAAGACACGACACTGATATCAGAAGTTCAGGCTTTGGGTGACTTCTTTCTCAGGCAGTGGTCCAGCTTGAATGCTGTAGACTGTCTTCAGAAGCCCAATGAAAGACCAATACTGAATGTACCTGTGTCCCTTCTCACATGTAGAGTTTCGTCCTTGTCTAGGAGACTAAGGCAGCAGACACCTGCACTTTTCACCCATTTTCAGCACATATGCAATCAGTCAATACTGAAGAATCATCTGTTGCCAAAGAAAAACACTTTTTTACAAATTTTCTGCTCCTTCTTCGAATAAAAGGAGTGTAAATCTTACTTTGCAAAAATAAGTTGGTACGTAAATTTTTTGATCATCTAACAGCTTTCAGTGCAGTTCATTTGAAAATATGAATGTGAATACAATCAAGTCCCATTTATATATAAATACTAGGGAGTGGAATAGAAAAGAAGAGGCCACAACACTCACAAAAACCTTAAATAGATATAAAACTGCAACAGATCGTTCTATTATATATATTAGCAATATAGACACATGAAATATTAAAATGAATTGAAACTATTGAATTGAATCTCTTTGCACAAGTCAAGGGGTTTTAATCATACTGTTTTTATAACAATATGAGATGTCATTTTACTTTTCACTTTGTTGGAGTACTCTAGAGAAAGGCCAAACATGGCACCTGGTATGTAGACAGCAGTATTTTCAGACAGCTCTGAATATTTTATCTGGTTTCCTGGTCTTCGTTTTTCTTCAGAGACTGCTCAGCATATAGAATTTATACTGAGCACTGTGCTACTCCAGCAGGGTATCTCTGAAGTTAATCCAGAGTCATGCCATCATAATTTAGAGCCAAAAATGCTTCACTATGCTCTCACAGAGGTTTTAAAAGGTCAGAATTCTCCACTAATTTATAAGAAATGCGGTCATTCTAATTTGTGCCAATAACGGTCTTTTTATTTCCATGTCCTAGTCTTATGCCATACAATAAGATTCTCTTAGATGTGAATTTATGGAGTAATAATTTATGTCTATTTACTGCCATAGTTGTTGACCTTCAGTCTTACACTCAACATATTAAGTCTGAATTACCGGGTAGTATGTTGAGCTTTATAGTGATTCATTCCTCAACCATGTAGGTGAGGGAAAGAGCCAGATAACATCATCATGGTAAATTACTTCTCTACAGGTAAAATTACTGCATTGTTCTAGTGAATCCTTACTGTTACCTTATAGAATTTTATGCATATAGAGAATATAAGAAAAGATTTGTTGAGCATATAAGAAAAGATTTGTTCCAGTGGTAAATGAAAATGTAAAATGAAATATTTTTGTTTAAATCTTATATTCCTGTTTTGATCCCATCTGGGAGCTGAATGCTTCTCGGTGCTGATTCCACATGGGAAATGTCTTCCATCTTTACATGCATTAAAACCATTTTCTTTTTAAAAAATGTGTTACCAGATAGAATTTTCATTTTATATGCAACTTCATTCTCAGAAAATAGTATTTCCACAGGTGCTACAAACATTTGTATAACATTACTGAACTTTTAAAAGCATCACCATAGGAATTTCTTCAGCACTAATTCTGGAAAACGGTATTTCCTGCTATCTTATGTTGAATTATTTTGCTTTTGTATATTAAGTTTCCTGAAGTGAGTGATCATCTTTATATATTAACTGCATCTCCAAATATGGTTTCTTGCATATCTAAAATTTTTCGGTCTCATGTGTTGAAGCATAAACCAGATTCACCATGGATCACAGTACTTTAGGCAGTATAAGATACAGGATACCTATGTCTGTTTCCGTTCTTCTGTGTGAGATTTGGGAAAGTCTCTCTCACGGACTACACTTTCTCCTTCTATCTCCCCAGTAAAGTTAGTGGCAGGGCCCTGAGAGTGCCAACAGGCTCTGCAGACATTCTTTACTATGGATTTAGCCACCTGTGCTTCAGGCTAGCTCTGACCTGGTGCAGCGGTTGGACTCTGAGTCTGACTTCTGGGAAAGAGCTGTGAGAATAAAAGTCTTGCCCCCATCTCATGGGATCTGTATGGAATCAAGTGCTCAGATTTTTTCTTGAACTGAGCTAGGCTGTGATTTTGAGCCTTACTTTTCCAACCTACTGCCCCGATCACCTACGCTGCCTTAAGACTTGCCTCATTGCTCTTGCCTCTCCTGGCCTGTGGTCACTCTAGGCCCAGCTCAGCAGGACTTGTTGGGACACAATGAGACTACACCCAGTTGGGCAAAGGAGGGTAAGCTGGGCATTTGTGTAGCCCTTTGCATGAGCCAAATTAGCACAGCTGTTAGCATAAACCTCAGAGCTCTAACCAACATTTTCTTAAGCAGAAGTGCCAAAATGTGACCAGCACCTTTTCCCAGACATCAGAATGAACCTTGAACAGCTTTTGTGAATTCAACAAAATAGAAAGATGCGCTGTACAAACAACCTGCCGATCCTGAAGTCTAAGCATGACTAGAAATGTCCTGATCATCTTGATGACTGTACCAACAATGGAAACAGCACATGAGAACACAACAGCACAAGCTGAAAACACTAGTCATGTGAGAGACTGGACTGCTGGTGCTTAATGACTCAAACATCAACCAAAATATTCTCGACCCCCCCCCCACCCGGCCCATTACTTGGGAAACTAAAGAAATTTAAAGGACACTACAAGGAGAAAGGCTGTGGAGGGGATTGAGAATTAAGGAGAACCTGAGAAACTTTGGGGCAACACAGGGGCCCCCATTACCCTGCCCAGAATTATTTTTAGAAACGGTTGTGCAATGTCTTTTTTTAGAGACTCATCGCAGATTACCATAGCGAAATATATAGAATTCCTTAGTAGTTTTAACGCAACATTACTTTTTCTTGTTGATACTGAGATCATTCTTCCTCTAGAAAAATACAAATTAATTGGTGTTGCAATAAATGTTTTTAGTGAAGTAATTTTTTATAAATCTCATGGAACTTATATTTCAACTAATAGCTAGTGTGGAGCCGTATTTCATTTAGAAATGCATGAAATAAAAGTACAGTTCTCCAAGGAAAGCATACCACTGACTTTAAAGTGGGTTAGGCTGCTATGCTTCAAGGCCTTTGAATACTCATTTTAATTCTTTCTACAAGTTATGTTTTCATAGCAAAGGATGTTGAATTAGGCTACACTTAAAGCAAAAACAGAATTCTAGCTTACTTGTTTTAGAACAAGTAAGATATGTTAGTAGTAAAAGGACCATTACATATTTTTAAATTGCTTAAATTTAATCACACATGCATTTGAGATATCATTTTGCACATTCTATATTTCATGAGAGTGAAATGAATGTCACTCTACATTGATTTACTTTTGTCTTCCGGTGACAGCAATGCATTTAATTGTCACGAGAAGTAGCAACCCCTGATTATACTTTTGTTTTAAGTGTAGATGATCTTGTAGAGTTTCCCCAAGGATCATATTTGCTATGTGACTATCAGCACCTTTTAAAAACTCTACTTCAGTAGTCTTGATGGTATC
This sequence comes from Rhagologus leucostigma, assembly GCA_013397725.1. Lineage (NCBI taxonomy): Eukaryota > Metazoa > Chordata > Aves > Passeriformes > Rhagologus > Rhagologus leucostigma. Next base: position 962,056 of record VZTD01002158.1, on the reverse strand, counting down.
TTGCAGAAATTGCAGAAATCTTATGCATGCCTAGAACTTCCTTGCTATTCGAGAAGGTTCACAGACTAGATTAGATGATTACAGACCATTAGATGATTAGATATCTTCACAAAATCAGCAGTTTCTCTCCCAGAAACACCTCTGCCGGGACATCTCCCACTCTCCCGTCGGGGCTCGCAGGGCTGTTTCCCGCACGGTTCCCCTCGCTCAGCCCTGGCTGCCGGGCAGCGTTTTGCCCTCCCTTGCCCAGGCTTTCCCCGGGGCTCTCGCCCGCCCGCCCGTGGCTGAGGGGCTCAGCCGTGCCCTGCGCTGGGGCCGCTGCAGCCGCTGGCACCGCCTGGGGCCGGGCCGGGCAGCCCCGGCAGCGCCACCTCGCCAGAATCCGAGCATTGGCCTTTGGTATAGAATCAAATACTGAACTTCACTTGTTTTGAAAGTCCAGGTAGAATGGTTCAGATACCTTCTATCACGGCCGCGAAAACACCGCCAGCCCAGACTGTCCCTGTTGAGCCCCCTCTCAGGGGTCCTAGTTCTAGTTTTACCATGCAAGTCCAAAAACTTCCATGGATACATCATCAAAGCTGGAAATTGGACTGTAGGGGATCAAAATGTTAACTGGTATAACTCCTGTCATTGATAGTCAGTTATAGAGGGGATCACCTAAATTTCTTCATGAAAGTCTGTGTTTTCATGTTCACATTGAAAGACAGATATAGCTGTAATTTCAGTCTTTAATTTTCTTTATCACCTAATACCCAGCCGTGCCCAACACATTTCTGCATTTTTTTTCCCTGAAGGAAGCAATGAGCTATTCAGTGAAATTTCTTGATTTCACAGCAAGGTAGCATAATCTCTGTAGTATTCTTTTTTTTTTCCCTTTTTCTTTTTCATTTTTTTTAATGGGGAAAATCTCCTTCAGTGCTCCCCATGGTATGTTTTGCAACAGAGATGCATTCACTGAACAGTTTTGTAATTATCAATATTTATAAGGCCACAAGAATTACTAAAACTCCATGGGGTGCCTAATTTCCAAGTTCTTTAGCTTGCTTTTTTAGCGTATTTCAACAGACTAGTGAGCAAGTTGGTGTAACTGAATCCACCTGAAAGATTTTTTGCATGAAACAAAGCTGATATTGAAGTCTAATGTGAGGTGAACTACTTTCCTTTTTTATTTCTTCTGCATGATAAAAAGGAGTAAAACCAGAAGTACTATTAATATGTACAGGAATAATGAAGCTTCAAGGAGGAAAACTCTATCATCTACACACAAGTAAATGTGGTTTTCTTACCAAGTAATTAATATTTGAACAATATAAATGAAAGACAAGAAGAGTTCATTTGAGTCACTCTACCTTCCTGATTATAAATAGAGCAGACAAATAGAGAAGTTAATAGAAATGTCAAGGTGCAGTAGGAAAAACATTCAGGGATATTAAGCTGTCTCTGGTTTGAGCAAATTGAAGTACAGCAAAATCACGAAGTGAAAACCCATGCTGACACAATATTGTTTAAGGGATTTGAAGCTCTGATTTTGTATTATTACAAACAGTTCTAGATTACTTTTGGAAACCCTACATTTTTCTTTTCTTTTTAAGGTTTTTTTCCATTCCCTTCTGCTTTCATTTTTTCCTCTTTTTCATTCCTCTACTTCTTCCCTTTTTATTCCTCATTTTCTTCTTTTTCTTTTTCCTTTTCTTTTTCTTTTTCTTTTTTTTTTCAAAACATTTGGAAGTTTAAATCAAGCTAAGGAAAGTCCACTCTATAGAGTGAGACCTTACATAGTTCTTTCAAGCTGATATCTCATATAAGTGATACGCAAAAGAAGGCAAATACTGCTAATGAAGATTAATATGTGAATAAATTTCTGTTCTCCTGTCAGAACTAGAAGAAATGTTAATTATGACTTTTTTTAATCTTCAATCTCCATTGAATCATTTTATAGTTAATTATATTATGATTAACAAGAATTAATTAATTACAAACCAGCCCTTGTTTTTAATTCTTCCTACCAAGGCTGTTCCACTGATTTCATTTTCTAAAGAACAATGATTGAGTAGAGGTAAACTGACATTGAAGCATAGAACTGAACTGGGCAGCTGTTGGTTGTTCTGAAGTAATGTGAACTCCCATTGTGTTTAGAAAGCACATGCTAAGAAAAAGATTACCCATTTATAGAGAAATTGATGTTTTTCACAATGACTCTAAGCAGAAAGCTGTGATATCTTTTGATATTATTTTAATGCAGCATTCATGCATGTAATGCAGCTTCTGCTCTGAAGCCCTGGGGAGAACAGATGATCTTGCTGGGTGTCTGTTCTCTCTCTTTTAAAAGGATCCTGGGCCAACCACCTCTATGAACCTGGGGTAAAACACCCTAATTCTGCTTTCGGCCCCCAGGTCTGAAAGAGACAGTGGTAATCTTGGGCAGGTAGCACGGGAAAGATATAGAATACAATATACATTTTTGAGGTTACCCAGGACAAATGCCCATGATGATATAAAATAAGTATTTTTCAGTGAACCAAAACACTATTTTTTTTTCAGTCTGCTACTGAAGTGTTAAGAAAATGAAAGGTGTAAGAATTGTCTTTAATAGCATGCTTTCCTCTGTACTGTAAAGTACTTAAGATTTGGGAGTGAAAGCTGCCAGTTCTGCTAAAAGAACAGGACATAATTCCTTTGTGGTTCTAGAGAATCTAGGTAGTTCTACAGCTCACATGAAGGTCAGCAGAACTTGCAAAACACCTCAGACAGCGAGTTTCCTAAGGTTTCCTTGAAATCTGTCTCCCAGGGAATTCCTTGAAAATCACAGCCTTCATGTCAATGAGCATAGATGTTCCCAGTATTTCATGAGATATTTGTGATAATATCATCACATGTGATAAAGAGAACTGATTTTGTTTTAAAGAGAACAGCAATTCCAATCTTACAGAGAAAAGGAAATGCACAGACAGTGAAATCTTGCTACTTCTTTATAGGAAAACTCAGCAAAGTATCTGCCCATGCTACTGTGACTGCTTTGAAAACACAAAACTGCGATGTCTGTGGCTTCTTGGACTTTTTTCCTTATTTAGGATAGACTGACTATTCATCTCTTCCACTTTCCTTTCCCAGTGTAGTTCAGACACAAAATATGACATTACTCTGTTTTCATTTTAATTCAAATAAAGACAGAAGAAATGGATGTTACTAGATAGTTTATGGTGTGTCATAGAGAATCCTGTCATCCAACAGAAAAGTGGAGGAACAATGATTTGGACTCAGCTAAACTCTCCCGTTTCCTGAACTTTCATTATAGTATCCTAGAACCAGTAATTTCTGCATTATCCTTTTAGGAATATCATGCATAGGATGAAAATAAAAACTATAAATATATATATTAACATTAAGGCTTTTCATTATTATTTTTTAAAGTATCGTTCTTATCTTCAGGATGCTGGTAATGTTGAGCTGCGCATTGTGAAATGAATGTGGTAGCATTGAGTGCACTAAATGGAACAGCAGGAAACCCAGTAAAGATCAAGCCTAAATAGACAAAATGTGAAAAATGTCACCTTCATCACTACTAGGGATGGAATTTCTGTTAAAAATCTTGTACAGATATGCTAACTTGCAACTTGTATTGACTAATTAATTTTCCTTTCTGGTTATTGTCTTGTTAAGTGCTCATTAAGTATACTTTTTAAAAAGATAACAGTTCATATCTCTTTCGAAAGAAGTCTGATGTCTAAAAACAGTTGCCCAGCTGGGAAATTGCCAATTGGACTGATACTGAGTGCTCTCAATGACTATAATTGAATGATTGCTACCTCTGCGGATAGATAGAAAGAAGAAAGACAATCCTTTTGGATTTCAGCAAAGCTTTTGATATTGTCTCTCACAGGATCCTTCTGGACAAAATGTCCAGCAAACAGCTGTGAAAACACATCATGTGGTGGGTAAGCAACTGGCTCATGGGTGAAACACAAAGGGTTTTAATGAATGGGGTTATATTAGGTCTGGCAGTCAGTCAGCGGGGTTCCTCAGGGCTCCATTTTAGGCCCTGTGCTCTTTAACAACTTCATAAATGACTTGGATGCAGGACTCAAACGAATACTAAGAAAATTAGCTGAAAATATAAATTGGGAGGAGCTGTTGATTCCCTCAAAGGCAGAGAGGTCCTGCAGAGACCTCAACAAATTAGAGGGTTCAGCAACCACCAACTGCATGAAGTTTAACAAGAATGAGTGCCAGATTCTGTGCCTGGAACAGGGAATCTTGAATGTATGGACAGATTGGGAAACGAGAGTCTGGTGAGTGCTGCACAAAGACACCTGGGGGTCCTGGTCAATGCCAAGTTGAACATGAGTCAGCAGTGCCCTGGCAGCCAGGAGGGCCCGCCCTGTCCTGGGGGACATCAGGCACAGCATCGCCAGCCGGGCAAGGGAGGGGATTTTCCTGCTCTGCTTTGCACTGGGGCAGCCTCATCTTGAGTGCTGGGGGCAGTTTTCATAAATAAAAAATTATTGTAATGGACCTACTGTTATACAATAATTATGTATATGCTGCTAATAAATATTTCTTTTAGCTATTAAATAGATAATCAGCCAGTCTGGAATTCTCCGAGGTTTTCTATTCACTTACTTCCTACTATCATAATTAAAATTAAATTGATTGTATGCTGCCTTCAGTTGTTATACAGTTTGCTAAGTTACTGGTTTGTGTTTACTATCTCTTGATCTATTTTTAAACACATTTATTAGGTTATGTAATATGCTAGGGACTAGAAGAACAGTTAGGATTACGTTGCTGCTTCATGCTTCCATCAGTGGATCTTTCCAATTGGCCTGTGAGCCACCTATAATCTTTTTCTCAAGCAGCAACAGTCACTTGTTTTGAATAATTGATCTACTGATCCAGCTGCTTTTCTGCCACAGAAAATCCTGGGTTTAGACGCTGCTGTTTAGTTTAAGATCATATTAATGACAGTCACAGCTTCTTCAGTACAAAGTCTGTGAGCTCACATCAGGCACATGAAGCAACAAAACAAAGACATCAAGGCCTTACATACCACTGCAGGTATCCTGGCAGTGTATTCCCTCACCACAGCATCTATGCTGGCTGATACACTGTACACCATAGAGAGGTACTGCAGTTCTAATGAACCTGGGAATCTGGCAAGCTCTTGAAGTCATCTCAAGATCAGTGTCATCTCCTAGTCTTTCTCCAACACTGCTGTTTTCTTTTTGTTTTTCCTGCCAGTTTTTAAATGCCTGTAGCTTCTCATGATTTCTGTGCCACCCAGCTGAGTTTCTGAAATACCTTCCCTTACAGAAAAATCCTTCATAATATAAGCCATTTCTACCACCTCTCTGAGCATGAAGATGAGGAAACAGACATGCCAGAAGGCTTCAGATGAAGAGACGTATGCCAGGAACATGAATAGCTGCCTCAGCAAACGGGTACTAGGAACCATGGTAGCAATCACAGGCTGACAGAAGCACTCACAGATCCTTTTAACATAATTTTTGGACTCACACATTTTTAGAAGCCTTTGGTACTCAACAGCAGCCATATAATTTTTGCATATAGCAAGCCGCTTTTGCCATGAGCTTGCCTTTCTGTTTCAGCTCACAGACACATGAGTGAGATCACTTCAATTCAGTCAGGGATAGGTCAAAGCTGTTCTCGACTGACATTACTTTTAGGAAAAAAAAATTTTTCTTACTCATAGCATAGAAACTAAGGACAATGCAAGATCATATTTAAAAGCTGTAGATTAAGCAAATGGCAACATTATATAAAAGAATCCCTCTTGAACGTAACCTCAAATACAGAGGATTTTGAATTATTTAGTTGAAATCGAAGTCAGAAGATAAAGAAGGGCTTATGACAGCATCTTTTCTGTTCACAAGACTGTCTTTCGTGAATTATTTTTTTTCTTTTAACTAAAGAAACTTTAAATGACTAGAACCCCCAACCCCAAATTTTGCAGAGCATTGAGTATATAATAATGGTAACCTAGTTTGCCTTTTGACTTATATTTTTCTGAAAAAATCTAATCTATACAGTAAAACTGTAGAAAACCAAATCAACTCAAAACTATCAGAAGTAGAAATGTATCATTTTTTAAACCATGACTGTATCATAGACATAGGTTTAATATAAACCAAATAAGTGCCTTTACCATTTCATACTCAGATTATTAGACTCCATTTGATCTAATTTCAAAATTACTTTAAATATAATTATCGATTTTATTATATATAATATCCCTGGCAGCCAGGAGGGCCAGTCATGTCGGGGGGGCATCAGGCACATCACCAGCTGGGCAAGGGAGAGGATCGTTCTGCTCTGCTCTGCAGTGAGGTGGCCTCACCTTGAGTCCTGTGTGAGGTTTTGGGTGCCACAATATAAAAAAGACATTAAGCTAATAGAGGGTGTCCAAAGGAAGGCAACAAGGATGTTGAAAGGTCTAGAGTGGAAGCCATATGAGGAGAGGATGAGGTCATTTGAGGTTCAGCCTGGAGAAGAGGAGACTGAGGGGAAACTTCATTGTGGTCTTTGACATACTCACAAAAGGAATCAGAGGGGCGGACACTAATCTCTTCACTCTTGTGACCCATGATAGCACTTGAGAAAACTGCACAAAGCTGAATCAGGGGAGGTTTAGGTTGGATATTAGAAAAAAGTTCTTCACCCAGAGGGTGGTTGAGCACTGGAGTAGGCTCCTCAGGGAAGTGGTCATAGCACCAAGCCGGACAGAGTTCAAGAAGTGTTTGGACAATGCTCTCAGGAACATGGGATGATTCTTGTGGTGTCCCACATAGGGCCAGGAGTTGAACTTTGATGATCCTGATGAGTCCCTTCCAACTCAGCACATTCTTTAATTTTATGAATCTATGATTCTATTTCAAACATGTAGGGTTTGGCTGCTACTGTATTTATCTTATGCAGAGAAGAGATTGGGATAAAAATGCCAGGACAAAATTGTTTTCTAGGGTTTTTTTGTAAGTAGAATAAGACAACAAATGAGCATGAGAAATCAAAAAGCTTACTCTCTTATGGGTACTGTTTTATGGGTGCTGTTGACCAGAAGAACAGGAAGCTAGTTTTCCCTTTTCATAGGTTGTAGAACTGCAGCAGACATATGACTGTTTCTATAAATTATGCACTTATGGCAGAGAGGTATCATTGTATGGATCTGTTCCTTTCCTAGTGTCCCTTGAATTCTTAAAATTGCCCCATCAATGCTTGCATCTGTCTTAAGGCACCTTAAGCTCATTGACAGGGTAAAAGACAGCATAGCAACAGAGAGAAAAGAAGATTAATATTTTCTAATGAAAAAGATGAAGGACTATATCTAGGCTATATTTATCATATATCCTTTAATGAAATTTTTTCACAACACCTTTGATCAGAACATGGAAAAGCTGAAATAGCATTTTAAATTTGAGTAACATAGAATTTAAATTAGCATCGCAAAGTATGCCTTTTCAATATTTAAACACTTCAGTGTTTACACACTAGACACAAATTAGGTAATTTTGATCCGTTAAGTTGATGAAGTTCTAGTGAAGCACACATTTTCATGTTCATTCACTTCCTAAAAAGTCTTTGAAGAAATGCATGTGGGAAAGGTGCAAAATAATGTTTTTTGCTTGCCAGAAAAGTACCATACCCTTTTAAAGAGGAAAATTTTGTTGGTGCTAAGCAACTATTTGTGTATCTTTGTTACAATTTCTTTCTCTGCTACAGGCTTCCTGTGTAATTTTGGATATGCCATGTAAAGATAGATAAAAGTTCTTCCATCAATAGTCTGGTGGAACTAGACTGCTTCCACATTCAATACAAAATTACAAGTGTAATTTTATAAGGGGGTCACCACTTCAGCTAACCACTGAGTGATGCTGTTAGCCCCTTAAAGTGTAGCATACTTAAATATCAGCAGTTGTGCTAGAAGGGTCATGTCTCAGTGCAATGCTGTTAAGGACCTCTGGGATCCGGTATCGGAACAACCTTCTTGGGACTTCCCATCTCCAAACTCCAGTTGTTCTCCATGAATTCTCAAGGACCAGGCAACTGTGACTTCAGCTGGGATTTCTAAAGGTTCCAGAGCCCAGCTGCAGTGCAGTTCTCTGCACTAATCCCAGTTACAGGTGGGCCTCTACATTTTAGGCTAACCAAGCTGCAGCCTCAGCAAAGGTGACTGCTCCACAACTGCAGAGTCAGAAACTCTAGTTTTCTGGCAGTGATATGTTTGATCAAGAATCCACACAGAATTTCCATGGATGCCCTTTATTGCCTTGGGGAAAAAAGTAGTTGAATAAATCAGTGCAATTGAAAGACTGAAATTAAAGGTGTTTATGATACCAAAAGGTGACTTCCTGACCTATGACTTCCTGAGCTCAATCACTAATTTTTTTTCACTAGTTTAATTCCCAGACTGCTTGATATTTTTTTTTTACCTTCTTGTCTTAACAAACATTATTGTTTCTTTGTTGTTCAGAGGTCAGAAATGAACTCTTACTGGTTTTTATTGGAGTATCACAATGGAATGTTTTGCCTGCAGTAGTATTGCATCATTCATTTTAAAGCGACAGCTTTTAGAACTTTGTTCTTTATTAATAAAAAAAAATTTTTCTGAAACAATATTCAGAATCCATGGTAACAGATATTTATACATAAAATATGCAAGCAGTAATATTTCCTCCTAAGACATAATCACCCATTACATTACAAATAGAAACTTACCATTTTCAATAACAAGAAGTTGTTTATTAAGAATACACATTGCATTTTATCAGTGAGACTCTTATTTCAGTTACATAACAAAGGAAAATTGATCTTCTGGGTAGAGTAGAAACAGAACAATGTTTTCTTTTCTTCCTCTATAAGAAAGTGTTCTTCTGAGCTCCTCCTGGTTTGCTCTGACTTTTCCCAGAGATATCCTTTGCTGCAGAATTTGAGGTGAGTAGTTGAAGAACAGACTTAAAAGGAGGAATAATGATTACTTCAGAAGGGGTAGTCTTCTGAGGAAACACAGAAGTTTCTGGAATGAAGTGATTCTTTTATGTCATATTCAAAATAATTTTACAAGACTACCTTTTTCAGAGTAGCCAGATGCAGCTAAGTTTGTATTGTGGCATATCTAAAACTTTAGGTTTATTTTGTATATCTTGTTTTGGTAAAGTTCATAGAATCATAGAATATGCTGAGTTGGGAGGGACCCATCAGGATCAGGTCCAGCTCCCAGCCCTCTGCAGGACACCCCAGGAATCACACCATGTATCTGAGAGTGTTGGCCAAACACTTCTTGAGCTCTGTCCAGCTTGGTGCTGTGACCACTTCCCTGGGAAGCCTGTTCTAGTGTCAAACCACCCTCTGGGGGAAGAACTTTTTTCTAATATCCAACCTAAACCTCCCCTGACACAACTTCAGGCCATTCCCTTGGGTTCTGTCACTGGTTACCACAGAACTGAAGAGATCAGTGCCTGCCCCTCCTCTTCCCCTCATGAGGAAGTTGCAGACAGCATTGAGGTCTCCCCTCAGCCTCCTCTTCTCCAGGCTGAACAGACCAAGAGACCTCAGTTGCTCCTCATATGGCTTCCTCTCAAGGCCCTTCACCATCCTCACTGCCCTCCTTTAGATGCTGTCTTAGACCTTAATATCTTCTTATATCACGGCACTCAAAACTGCCCCCAGCACTCGAGGTGTGGCTGCCCCAGAGCAGAGCAGAGCGGGACAATCCCCTCCCTTGCCCGGCTGCCGATGCTGTGCCTGATGCCCCCCGGGACAGGGCTGGCCCTCTTGGCTGCCAGGGCACTGCTGACTCATGTTCAACTTGTCATTGACCAGGACCCCCAGGGCCCTTTCCATGGCATTGCTCTCCAGCCTCTCATTCTCTAGTCTATACACACAACCAGGGTTGCCCCATTGCAGGTGCAGAATCCAGAATTTTACCTTGTTAAACTTCATATAATATATCCCTATTCTTATGTGGTATATAAGTTTTATATTAGTGCTGTAGTTTAGCTGAAGACGCAAACATAGAGAATAACATTCATGTACTATAAAAATTGAGTGGCACAGTGTGTCCTGTAAAATTAAAAAAGGGTGTAAAGTTCAACTGAATTGTGAATGCACTTTTGATATTCCCCTAGTTGCAGCTACAACAATGCTGTTAATTAAAAATGCAAGCTGCAGGTACTCAGTGCCACAACTAACAGATGAATGTGTGATTAGAATCAAATGAAGGCAAATTGAATTAATTCCTCCTGGGGTAGTATGGTTTATCTGGCATATACTCCATAGTTCCAAAGCTTAGACCATTGCCTGTTGCACTGTATGAGACATCCCTGAAATGAAAGAATGTTTGGCAGAGGACCAGAAAGCCACAGGAGAACTTCTAGATTTAACACTCAAAGAATGCTTGTGGTACATAACTTTTTAGTATGCTTACAAATTCTTTTATGCCTATGACAAGGAGTATGATGTTTTCCTCTGAAAAATCTGTTCCGAGTTTGGGGTTTTTTTGTTAAGATGAGGGAAGGTGAGTAGAGTATTTAACCTTTGCAACAATTCTGCTTAACCCAGCAAACAGAAGAAATGCAGACAGGCTTAACATACACTTTATGTCCCTATGAACACACACTTTAAGCCACTATTCACATGTAGTGATCACAGTGGTTTGTGTGATAATGGAAAAGTAGGTCAGATGTAACTGCTGTTAAATCATGACTGATAGTGAGGCTACAAAAAAGATAATCTGCTGGATAAATCCTTGTCTCTGTAATGAAATGAAATGTGGCTACATGGCTGGTTAGGCTTACTTGATGGTGTCACTGTATAATCTAGTTCTGTCCCCAGCTAAGCATCTTATCTCCAAGTTGTGTCTTGGAGAGTCTCCTTCGTTTCTGTCTCTGAGGTAGGGAGTATCCATCTTCTGCCTGTTGCGGTGTGTGAGGTCCTGCGGTGGTATGGCATGCCACAGCCTTCTCGGAGAGCGCAGAGAGGCTTGCTCGGGGAGAGTGGCTGTTCCGCTTCCCGTGCCCCTTCCAGGCTGCCCCTTGCATCCTCCGGCTAGCTGAAGCCCCGCAACACGGTGACGGTAAACGAGGTGAGAATGCTCTCCTCATGGAGGCTGCAGAAGATCTTTTATTCCATGGTGGCTCCCAGAAGCCTAGGCCCAGCACATGTGCTCGCTCCTAAAGGTAGAGAGCCAGCACGTGGCATGGTCCCTCCAGGCAGAGGCTGGTCCCCTAAGGCAGAGTAGAATGCGAGAGAGAGCTCATCACCTGGCATGCAGGGTCCTTTATCCGGGGCCAAGGGGGCAGGGAAAGCACATGGACCAATGGTCACAGGGCATAGGGGTGGTACATGGGCGGAGTTGGGGTAACAGAATCAATGGGAGAAACCCGAGGGAGTGGTTAGGGCTAGGGGTGGGGAAGGGGGGACCCACGTGGAAAGGTAAACACAGGAGAGGGCAAAAATACAACACTACAATTTCCCCTTTCTTACTAATTAGAAAAGGGAAAGGCTTTTTCCAGGACTCTTACAGTTAGTTTTTATACAACAGAATCTGCCTCCCAGCTAGACAAGTTTTTCAGTCAGAAAAGCTGGCCATCTTAGTGATTCCTTGATCTAATGAGATCTGAGTCAGTAGTCCAGGTCAGGAACCAAATTCTAAGTTGACTCAATGTAACTCCAGTGTAAATTTGCTGAAGCACTGTTGCTACTCTGTATTTACAAGAGGTAGTAGAACATGATAACATTATCATGTCAGGACTGAAACTTTGGTTGTATTGTGATAGTTTTCTGCAGCTTTGACTTAGCAAGAAAGAAAATACAATCATATAGTTCCAAAGGAAGTAAACTACTTTAGTAGTGTGCACTTTTATCTCTTTTCTTTAAAAGGTAGGTCATTTGGTAGTCAATCGACCCATGATGATTGACTGCATTGATCAGCATGATCAGGGTTCATTATTTGCCCCACTTATTTCTTTCTACAGTTAAAGAAAAGGAAAAATGAAAAAACAAAAAGAGAGAAAAAACCACAAATAGTTAATGTTACATATGTTTTAATAATATCTGAATATCACACGGCTGAGGTGCTCAACAAATTTTTTGCCTCAGTCTTCAAGGGCTGCTTCTCTTCCCGCACTTCTTGAGTGGATGGAGAACAGGGTGGGGGTTGGGGAAGCAAGGTACTTCTCACTGTAAGTAAAGATCAGGCTCATGATCACCTGAAGATCCTGAAGTTACATAAGTGTTTGGGACCCAGAGTCCTGAGGGAATTGGCTCATATGCCAAGCCACTCTCCATAATATTTGAAAAGTCGTGGTCATCAGGTGAAGTCCCAGGAGACTGGAAAAAGGGAAACTTTGTACCCATTTTTAAAAAGGGTAGGAGGGAGGACCCTGGGACCTGTCAGTTTCACCTCTGTGCCTGAGGAGATCATGGAACAGAACTCCTAGAACCCGTGCTAAGGCACAGGGAGGATAGGGAGGTGATTTGAGACAGCCTCAGCTTCACCCAGGTCAAGCCCCATCTAACCAACTTGGTGGCCTTCTAGGATGGAGTGACTACCTCAGTGGACAAGGTAAGGGCTACAGATATCATTTATCTGTACTTCTGTAAAGCCTTTGACATGGTCTCCCACAACATCCTTCTCTCTAAATTGCGGAGAAATGGATTCANCCCACAACATCCTTCTCTCTAAATTGTGGAGAAATGGATTCAATGAGTGGACTGTTATGACACCAAGTTGAGTGGGAGTGTCACTTTGTTGGAGGGCAGGAAGGCTCTGCAGTGGGATCTGGACAGGTTGCATCAATGGGCCAGTGTCAACAGCCTGAGGTTCAACAAGGTCAAGTGCCAGGTCCTGCGCTTTGGCCAAAACCCCATGCAATGCTACATATTGGAGGCAGAATGGCTGGGAAATAGCCCAGCAGAAAAGGACCTGGAGGCACTGGTCAACAGCCAGCTGAACATGAGCCAGCATATGCCCAGGTGGCCAGAAAGGCCAATGGCAACCTTGGCTTGTATCAGAAATATTTTTGCCAGCAGGACCAGGGCAGTGGTTTTCCCTCTGTACCCAGCACTGGTGAGGTCACACCTTGAGTCCTGTGTCCAGTTCTGGGCCCCTCAGTTCAAGAAAGACATTGAGGTGCTGGAGCAAGTCCGGAGAAGGGCAACGGAGCTGGTGAAGGGTCTGGAACACAAGTCTTGTGAGCAGTGGCTGAGGAAGCTGAGGTTGTTTAGCCTGGAGAAAAAGAGGTTCAGGGGAGACCTTATCACTCTCTGCAACTCCTGACAGGAGGCTGTAGCCAGGTGAGGATCAGTCTCTTCTCCCAGACAACTAGCAACAGAATAAAAGGACACAGTTTTAAGCTGTGCCAGATGAGGTTTTGGTTAGACATTAAGAAAAATTTCTTCACAGATGGGATGATTAGACATTGGAATGGGCTGCCCATGGCAGTGGTGAAGTCACTGTCCCTGAGGTGTTTCAGGAAAGACTGGATGTGGCACCTAGTGTCATGGTCTAACTGACATGGTGGTATTAGGTCACAGGTTAGATTTGACGATCTCAGAGGTCTTTTCCAACCTAATCGAATCTGGGATTCCGATTCAGTGCTATTTAATATCTTCATTAATGACATAGATGAAGGGATTGAGTGCACTCTCAGCAAATTTGCCAGTGACACCAAGCTGAGCAGTGCAGTTGACAAGCCTGAAAGATGGGATGCCATCCAGAAGGATCTGGATGAGGTCAAGAATTGGGCCCATGGGAGTCTCATGAGGTTTAATAAGACCAAGTGCAAGGTGCTGCACCTGGGTTGGAGCAATCCCCAGTATCAACACAGGATGGGGGATGAACAGATCAAGAGCAACCCTTGCAAGAAGGACTTGGGGGTGCTGGTGGATGTGAGGCTGAATGTGAGTCATCAATGAGAGCTTCCAGCCTAGAAAGACAACCTTGTTCCGGGATCCATCAAAAGAAGTGTGGCCAGCAGTTTGAGGGAGGTGATCATGCTCCTCTACTCCGCTCTGGTGAGACCCCACCTGCAGTCCTGCATGTAGCTCTGGGGCTTGTCTTGGTTTGAAAGACAGGTGTTTGCCAAGGAAGGCAGGAGCCTCCCTTGGAATGGAAAATGTAAGCCCCTTCCTGTTGCAGTGGTTGAACCAGCAGCTGTGATGGCCGGGGGACCTAAGAGCCCACCTACAGAGGAGGCCAGCTGGTGGGCCAACTCCAAAGTTTAAAGATCCCTCCTTAACTTGGTGAGAAAGGCTTCTTCCATCAGATCTTGTGATCTATGTAGATTCGGTCTGTCTGATTGGCCAGTTGACAGATGCCCCTTGTATCCCTTAAAAGGATGTAATCCAGCCCCCACTCCGCCCCCTCCTTTTCCCCATTGGTTGTTGTTGTATTACCCCACCCCCCTTCTGTACCCCTTTGTAAGTGTGTCCCGAGTAGATCCTTGCCCCTTTTGTCACTGGACTCCTTTGACATGGTTTGGTTATAAATCCTTCGGAACTCCATACAGGGGCCGCCTCCTGACTCTTTGCCTTTAGCTACACGTGAGCTAGCTAGCTCAGTGTGAGCATGGCTGCGTGTTTCCATCACACGGGTGAGAGAGCTGGCTTGCGAGTGTGCCAAGAAGCACTGCAGGGGGTTCCTTTGCCCAGGAACACCTCTGGAACAAGCAGCAGCTTCTCCATCAACACCCACACGGCGATAACTTCCCTCCAAATTACTGTAATTTTGAATTAAAGGGCTTTCAGGCAATTGTATGAGAAATAGGAATAACAATTCTTTACTAGTATATATGACAAAGTAATAATACAGAAAACACTGGCTTAACCTGACAGATCAGGATATGACCTGACACCCTGCTGGGCAAGGTGGTGGTAGCAGTCTGATTAGGTGGCAGCTGCAGTCCTCTTTGAAGTGGTTCTGTTGAAGCAGTGATCCTGTAGAAAGGTCTGGTCCTCCTCAGAAGGTCCAGTGGTGGTTATGTAGCTCTTGTGCTTTGGGAAACCAGTAGGTAGCAGCTGCTTGTGCTGTTCCAAACCCCAGATTATATCCAGGTGGGAATGCTTGGTTCTTCACCACGGGTGAGCATCTCACAATGGGCTGATGTAATTCTATGAGTCATGCAGTGGGTCCTTGATTGCCCATTAGGCAGAGATAGCTCCCGGAGGGAGTTATCAGGGGTGAGTCATGTTAGGAGATAACGAGCACTGCCTACCCTGCTTTAACAGCTTGTGGAGATGATAATAGAATACGTACTTTTGGTTACAATCTTACATTGTAACCTGGGACAGGCCCCAGCACAGGAAGGACATCAACCTGTTGGAGTGAGTCCAGAGGAGGGACACCAAGATGACTGGAGGAATGGAAAATCTCTCCTACAAGGAAAGGCTGAGAGAATTGTGATTGTTCAGACTGGAAAACGGAAGCCTTGGAGGTGACCAATTTTCAGCCTTTCAGTACCTGAGGAGAGCCTAAAAGCTGGACAGGGGCTTTTGATAAGGGTGTGTAGTCACAGGACAAGGGGGAATGGCTCCAAACTGAAAGGAAGTAGGTTTAGATTAGATATTAGGAAGAAATGCCTCACTGTGGGGATGGTAAAGCACTGGAACAAGTTGCCCAGAGCAGTTGTGGATGCCTCATCACCGAATTGTTCAAGGCCAGTTTGGATGGGTCACTGTGCAACCTGCTCTAATGGAAGGTATCCCTGCCCATGACAGGGGTGCTGGAACTAGATGATCTTTAAGGTCCCATCCAACCCAAGCCATTATGTGGTCTCTTTCATACCTACTGGTAGTATTTGGACAAGCTATATGTTACTACTGTCTAAGAGAATTTATTTTTTCAAGAACACAGGATTTCTATACCAGTGAGTGATTTAATTCTCTGCTGACTGAAAGGAAGTTTAATTTTTAGTTTAATACATTTTTTGCCTCTGGCAGTTTGTTCTGAAATTAGAAGGTAGCAAATGTCAAACATACCTACTTGCCTGATTTGTTATCATGAAAGAATTGTGACCCACATTGCCATCATTTTCCCGTTGAGTTTTTCTAGGATTCTTATGACAAATATGAAAATGAATCAATTATATGACATGTAAGTCTAATGGGTTTGATAATATAATCCTGTGTAGTACTAATGTTCTTTTGTTCTTCTATCTATTCAATCTCCTGCTGTTTAATTTCTCTTTTATTTCTAGTGCATGCTCAGCTTCCACAGGCAACTCGAGGTGGTTAAAACTGCATGCACGGCTGCGGAGAGAACTAATGTGCTGGCAAGATTGCTGTCTATAATCTTTGACAGGTTGTGGAGATCCAGGGAATTTTCAATGTGTGGAGGAAAGCAAATGTTGCCCACATCTTCAAAATAAAGGCCAAAAGGATGATCTGGGAATGTTTAGGCCATCAGCCTCACTTGAGATCTTGGGAACATCTTGGAGCAAGTCTTCTTGGAGGTTGTTTCAGGGCACATGTAGAAGCGAAAAGTGACTGGGAACAGTCACTGGATTTACTAAGGGTAAATCATATGTGGTTTATTGCCTTCTGAGATTTATGTTCTCTTTAGCAGAGCTGTTGCAGTCTGGAGGACTAGACAATTAGGTGAGTAAGAAGCTGGGTGGATAATTGGGCCCAGAGTAGTGGTTAAGCGATCATACTCAACATCTTTGGCAAGTTGAATACTACAGGGGTCTACACTGGGACCTTTTTTGTTCAGAGTCTTTGTCAACAGCCTGTATTTTTTCAGCACAGAGTCCCTGAACCAGAAGCGGGTCTATTAATAAAGTTAACTTTATGAGTCGGAGAACATTCACGTTATCAAGGACCAGTGCCATCTCCAGTAAGTGCGGCAACTGGTTTCAGAGACTAGTTTTACTGCAGATTATTAAGATATGGTATCATAGCATAATGGGAAGTGTCTCACAACTCATAACAGATAGATGAAAGTCAGGAAATCCAGCTGTTGTGTTTTGTTTGCCCAGTATCTTTTTTGAAGTGTAGTAGTTGCATCCATGGTTTTGTGGGTTTCAGTGAAGTTAGTGTTGTCATATAGGACATTTCAAAGGGTGTAGGTGTGCTTCTTTTGCTCATGTTTATTTGTTAACTGAAAATAAAATTGCGAAGTTCTCAGCAAGATGAAATCGGTGTCAGTGTCTGAGATGTCCAGCTGTGTAATGTGCCCAGACCCGCACCCTACAGAAATTTTTTAAATGGGAATATATTTTTCTTCACCTCTTTCTTTCTTTCCTATTGATTAATTTGAAGATAAATTACTTTTTAGGTACAGCCTGTCAGTGCAGTGTGGTGAAAATGAAGCTGGTGCAGCCAACAGTAGCCACTACTGAAATCAAAAAGATAAATTAGTCAACAGACAGAAGGCTTTCTTTATTTTCTGATTTTCTAAGGCAAAACTATATGAGAGAGTTCAAACAGATTTGTATAAATTTAAGGCATTTCTTTTTCAGGTCCTATGTTAACAGGAAAATAATCAGGAGATCTATCTATGCAAAAGAAATTTGAGATAAAATATTTTTTGTAGAGGAATGATTTTAGGCTATTTTTCTAACTCTGTATGAAAACTTATGAGTCATTGACTCTGTATTGTGCTTAGCTACAAGTACAGTGACCACACATTTTGCGTTTAGTTATTTTGTTTTGTTTCCTCATGAATTTGACAGACAACAACAACAACAACAACAAAGAGGCCTTTATTCTAAGGAAGTCTTAATTCAAAGATCCCATGGGTTTAAAAAGATGGAAGGTATGGATGGACATTCATTAATCTAATTCTGATTCTGTGTTGTAACTATGCAATGCCTATAGGCAGTATATCATATTATTTCCACCAAAATATGTTCTTTTATATGCCTAGTTCTTGTTCTTTCTAAGCTGTGTTGGGTGCTACCACTCTCTTCTTGTGGTATCATCCATTTTCCATCATTGGAAGATTTCCTCTCCTGGGAGTCCTTTTTTCAGTTCATGAGATCTAAGCTGAACAGATACTATCTTTAGCATCATTTTGGTACTATGCTAATAACCTTGTTCCTCCTTCAGGTCACTTCCACTGACAAGAAGCTTCTGCTTCCAGTCTGTGGAAGGTATTCCTTTTTTTTCTGTCTCTCTCCAACTTCTTCATTGTCCTAAACCTATCTTACTGCACCACTGTTTCAGACTGTTTTCCAAACCTGGAAAAAAGATGGCCAAAATACCTTACAGTGTCATTTCTTCCAAGGTATATTTTAGGAGTGTTAAGGCATGATCATCAGGTTTTAATAATGAATACTATATATTCTTGTGAGGCTGTTAATAGCTTCCTTACTTTTTCTAAGAGTCACATCATCTAGAGTTCTCACGTGGATAAGGAGGGATATCATGAATAAAGAATTTTTTGTCTTGCTACCATATGTAAATGATAAAAAATGTTACTGTGATATACCTATGGTATGCATTCCATGGTGCCATTACGTGTCTCCACTAGAGAAAAGGCCTGTACTTGACAAAGCCTTGACTCTCCCTTATTCTAAAAGTCATCACTGGAGAGAGGACTCTGCCACTTACGATGTGAAGTAATGTGGAGTAGGTCATTCGCTGATTAGATGAATTTCACCTTGTTTCTCATTTAATTAATTGAAGCACTCACACCTTCTGTGTCTATTTAAAAACTTCTTTGTCTAGTGCTTCCGAATAAGCAACTAATGGCCTTCTGTTAAATACTTGCTAGTTATTTGTCATTGAATGGTGCAAGTTTTGCCAGTAAGAAGATTTTGATATATTAAAGTGTGGAACATCTCATTATGACTGTTGCACTAAAAAAGCCCATTTCAAACTGGGATTTTAGTATGATTTATGTTCATTCATCCATGAATACCTGGTAACTGGCAAATATTAACAGAGCAGAGTGTACCAGCAGCAGATGTAGTCTGCAGCACTAATATATCTATAGTCTGCAGAGACAGCAGTCTCTTTGAGACAACATCCAAGCCGTTTAACATAAAAAAGCTGCCAGAAGATCATGGTACTGCTGCTGATGTCTGACACTCTGTTATTACCTGTTTGACCTTTCCTAACTGGCACTATTAGAACACCTTAAGTTCTAAGATTTCTTGATCGATTGACCTATTTTTTATGTGAATAATGCTCAACATCAATTCAGTGGGTGAAGAGATTCTATTCTTATACAAACCTTAGACAACATAGCATTTTCCTTTTTTTGCTCAGGAAAATTCTACAGCTTCAAGACAAATTCTATTGTCACACAATAAAAAGTTCTTTCTTCTGCCCTTGACCTGCAGAGGCATATTTCTTGAAATGCATATTCCATAAGGCCTAGAAACCTCATGTTTTGATTGCTAGTTCACATGTAGAGATGTTTGAATATCTCCTGATAGAATTCTTTTTAATGTTAATGTCACAAACTGCTCCTGTGAAACTGAGACATTTTGTTGATGCTTTTAAAATAAATGAATAAAAAATTTCAGGCAGCTGAAACATTTTCATCATTGTGGAACTGGGGTTCTAAAGAACTAAAGCAAAAGGGAAATTTTGATAGGCTATAACTTTCCTCTTGTAGAAATAATAATTTTTACTACATCTCCTCATGTGTGTAAACAGACCTATTGGAGTGTTTCAAAGATCAACAAAATTACTTGATTTTAAAATTATTTTATAAAATTATGAATTAATTTGTACATTATCTTAGAGCATCGATAGTATTCTACACGTGAAGTAAAATTAATTGTGTGTAATGATTTTTACTATTGAGATTTAAAATCTACCAACTCTTAATTTCACAGGAAACAGCTGCAAGTAAGTGCAAGACAAGTGCCTCTGTTACCTGAATGTTGTGGCATTTCCCAGTTGCTGTAGACATTGTGAATACTAGAAGTTCTTGGCTCCATTTTATTCATAATGAAAGACATAACTTAATTTCTGTCAATATTAAATACTGTTACATAACAACAGGAAACCATCTCTTAATTAGTTCATTTAATGGCTCACGGTATTGTTGCTAAGGAGCCCAATTCAATGAAATTTAGAAATAACAATTGCTTTTATCTTGCAATATGTTTTCCTGCTTTCTAGTAAGTGACTAAAGATTGTTGAACAATGATACAGTGTCTCAACATATCTATCCACAAGGCAGCTCCACTGTTATAGATATAAAAAATATATCAAACTATCTATTTTTGGCATTTTTCCCCTTTGGCATAATTTCTCCCTTCATTTGATTTTTATTGATTTTTCAAATTTTATGATGTAATTAAAGTCATATGCCACAGAAGAACAAATTTCATGCCTAAAACAACTGAACTGACTTCCACAGCTTTCCAGTGGTGATATTAATGGTATTTGTTGAATTTATGAGATTTATGTCTACTCTGACTTGTATTACTTTTTTTTCTATAAATCATATTAAAATTTGTTCAAAATATGAAAATAAACTGTAATTTCTGAAATATACTAGTGTCAGTATGACTCAGCCTTTAAAGATGAAATGTTTTCTTTGAAGCCCATGCAAATGTCTACATGAAAAATAAACTTTAAAGAAGTATAGTTGTTTAATTTTGACAGTATAAATTATGATTCAAATCAGCTACTAGATGAGCTGTATTAATGTAACTTTAAAATTTGTACTTTCCATAGTACAAATGCTTAACAGTTCCATTTTAAGCAGCTCTTTGGATTTCTCCAAGTTGTCTTGGGAAGTGGCCTGTACATCAAAACAATGAAGAGATTTTAAATGTATGAACTCTGTTGGATTAAGTCATAGCGTTTACGTTATGACCCAAAGTGCATATTAAAGCAGTGAAAGACAAAGCAATATTTACAACTGTAAAAAAGAAAAAAAAAGATAAATGTTTGAAATGTAATTAAATTTAATAATAAAATAATGTTAAAAACTTTATTTTAGAACACATAAGGAACTAAAAATCTTATTTTTTTTCAAGAAAATTATAGGCAGACCTAAAATAGTATGAAATGAAGAAGATGAGAGTTTAAAAAACCGTACACTAAACACATGAAAGGAGCTCAAAATGGTCTCAAGATTTATGTAAATGATTACAAAAATTTATTATCCATTTAAAAAATGTAAAGATGAGTTCTATTTAATCATTTTCTTGAGTGCTTTTCTTCCACAGCATTAGTTTTAGTGTCCTTACTTGACTTGATGTTGTTTTACAGTGGTATTCCATGCTGACTTCAGTAGATTTATTCTGTTTCTTGCCATGGTAAATTAAATCGAAATCTATCTCACTAAGCTTCTTCATTGCAAGTAAGGCTACTAAAGAAGCAGCGCCCTTCTGCAAGTTATTTTAAATGTTTATCTAGCATCTATTATGTATGTCAGTAACTTTTTTCCAATCTGAGTGTCAGTGTTTATCTGTAAAAATAAATTAGGCATGTTGTGTATATTATTTCCTCATAGAACTATTAAACTGGTTGTATGAGATCAGTATTGGCATCCGTATCATGTTACAGCTTAGATTTTAGCTAAATATTCCTTCTTCATGTTTCCCTAAAGGATCTTTCTGTACTAAGGAAATAACTAGTTTTATTAATCATTTGTTTGGTAGATACAAAGAGGAAAAACCAAATTATTTATTTGAGTCAAGTCCTATTATTTACATGGTCTTTTTTCCTGATTGTGTTGTGTGCCATTCCCCTTTTTGATTTCAGATTCAGCAGTATTAGTGAACTAAGTAAATATTTGCATCTTCTAGTAACAACCATAAATTGCATTCTAATTATACTCTGCATTTATAAGACTTGAGAAGAATGTTAATGCATGCAGCTACATGGGTACTGTTTTAACAAAAACTTTTCACCACACAAATAAAGATTAGATGACAAAATCATAACATTTTGTTTGTTTTGCATTGGAGGATTTCTTTCTTTTTAAATTATGATGAAGCTGAAATAAATGAGAAATCCAGTTGGGGCTGCATAGAATGATTCCACAACAACGGAACATAATATTAGGAGACGAATCTTCACAGAAAGGGTGGTTAAGCATTGGAACAAGCTTCTCTGGGAAGTGGTAGAATCACTATCCCTGGAAGTGTTCAAAAAACTTGTGGATGTGGCACTCAGGGATATGGTTTAGTAGTGATCTTTTCCAACCTTAATGATTCTATGATTTTATGAAATGTACATCCAAAAGACCTTGCAAGTATCTAAAATTGTGATAACTGATATCACTTTGCCTGAAGACATAGAATGATTTATCAAATAATCTTCATTTGAGATTGGTTTAGACTAGATTTTGGCAGTTAATAATCATAAAAATCTTTACTATCTGCTTTCATTGAAGAGCTCTAATATGAGTTGTTCCCTCTGATTTTTTGATTTAAAATTAATCTTAAATTACTAGTGAAATAAATCTCACGGTATTCATAACAGAACAACTGAAACTATTGCAGCTTATTTGGTCTTTTTACTTGCTTTTTGCATGTTTAGTTGGTTGATTCTTTACTGGATTTAGAGATTAAAACATATCAATTTATTTTTTTCATTTTCTCTTCATAGTCTCTGTATCATTACCTTTTGAAACATGTAATATATAGTGGTAAATAGCTTTCATGTAAGCCTCTTAGAAAGAGTGCTACAGTCATAATGGCCTGAATTAATATGAAAGTAATCCTTATTAAACTGGAAAGAAATCATGAGTCCTTGATGTAAAATGATCTGAAATAGAAGGAATTAACAAGATTTCCAAGGGCTTTTTCAGTTAAATTTTGTGTCATGTTAAACGGGTAATTTTGCTTTCCATTGCAACAAAATGTTGGACTTTGAAGTTTTAATAGTTACTAAAGGAGTACTATTTTTTTCACAATGCACAAATGGCTAGGTATGTTTTGATTCCCCCCCAGCAAAACATTCTGTGACTTCTAGCCATCTTTTTTTTTTTTTAATTTGGAAGCACTGTTGTTTGGGAACTCCTGTAGAAGCATATAAAATAAACCAAGCTTCAGATATAAGGCAGGTTAAAACTTGCATAGACTTTTCCTATTTTTCTTGTCCAGAAATGTCGGTAACACAAAGCCTACATACTTTTTATACTTTTCTTGATTTTATTTTTTTCTGGCCATCTGAACCAGCAACAGCACAGTTGGGTTTACTGCATGTTTAATCTGACCAGGAGTCTGACCCTTTGTTGTGGTTTAACCCCAGCTGGCTGCCAAGCCGCACACAGTTGCTCGCTCACTCCCCCACCAGTGGGATCAGGGAGAGAACTGGGGGGGGTAAAAGGTAGAAAACTCGTGGATTGAGATAGAAAACGGTTTAATAGCAAAAGCAAACACTGCACACACAAGCAAAGCAAAACAAGGAATTGATTCACTGCTTCCTGTGGGCAGGCAGGTGTTCAGCCATCTCCAGTAGAGCAGGGCTCCATCAGGTGTAAGGGTTACTTGGGAAGACAAATGTCATCAGTGTAAATGATGACATTTTTCCCTCTTTCTCCTTCCCTCCGATTTATATATTGTGCATGAGGTCACATGGACTGGAATATCCCTTTGGTCAGTTTGGGTCACCTGTCCCAACTGTGTCTCCTCTCAACCTCCCAAGCACCCCCAAATTTCTTGCCAGCATGGCAGTGTGAAAAGCAGGAGAGGCCTTGGGTCTGTGTAAGCCCTGCTCAGCAATAACAAAAGCATGTCTATGTCTATTATGATCACTGTGTTCAAAGCAAAAGCACAGCCCCATACCAGCCACCACTGTGAAAAAAATTAACTCTACCCCGGCCAGAACCAGCACAACTGTACAATATACTTGCAAGTAACTTCAGTATTTCAGGATTTGCTTAGATATATGGCACATGCAATAATCAGTTTTACAGTACATTTAGATGGAATTTATATGCACAGCACATTTCTATGAAAAAAGAGATCTGTGTGTAACTGTCATACGTAGAGAGAATAATGAGACAGAATAATGAGAACAAGGTAGTCCCGGTAAGAAGAACCTTAGTCTGGATTTCCTCAATTGATGTGATAAGAGTCAGAGGATTTGTAACCTCTCTGTAACACGACATTGAGAAGACAGTCTTATAGTATAAACACCCTTTGACTCAGGTATATTAAACGTATGAAATTATGTACCTTTTTTAAAATAAAATAATTGAAAAATAGAAAAAATCCATGTTTAACAAATATCTTCAGACTACATTTTCTCTCATTTGTGTTAATGGATAAAGTGACAACTTTGTTCTTTTCATCTCAGATCTGAAGTATTAATAAGCAAAAGGATTACAGCTTTGTAATTTTTATGATGCCAAAATAGTTTTATCAATATTGAAAAATAATGAGGATAAAACCCTAGGATTATATAAAGTTCCTGAACTACTGGGAAAAGTATGAGCATTTTCTGATATGTTTGACATCAGCATTTTGTAGAAGCAAATGAATGCGCACATATGCAAGAGATAAGTCTTGGAAATAGGTGACATTTCTGAATCAACAGAAAAGAGCAAGTACTAGTAGTCTGAATTATGTATTTTTTTCTTTATTTTCATCTGCATTACAGGCAGTTTTGGCTGTTTTCAATAAATAATTATGGTGCTTGACTCATGAAATAAAAAGAAATTGGAACATTAAAAAAAAACTTTGGAGAAATATTTGTATGCTATGCAGTAACAAAATTATTAAGTTACAAAAAAGCCCTTCTATTGCATAGTGGAAAGAAGTGGATAATTTTAATAACGCAGACATAAGACAAGCATTTTTCATTGAAGAAAACTACCTACTGAGAAATTTATGTTTTCACTCTAATAGCTGCACACAGATTTAAGCTCACTGCGATGAGAGTGCCATTGAGAGATCTTCACATGGTAAAAATAATTAGATTTGCATGGCCTTGAGATCATCAAATAATAGTAAAATTCTCTCATTTTCAGTGCCAGTTTTCAGGTTGTTGACTTTGCCGAGATCTACAGTAACATGTCAAATTATAATAGAAGTAGAGAAAGAATAGTAAAACATCCTAGATTTAACATACATTACATTGTAGAGCGTAAATAAAAATGCCTTCGTTAGGTATTTCATTCAGACTTGAAATGCTGGCTGAAGTGCTTAGATATAGTGTGCAATTATGGACTACATATATAATACAGAAAAAAAATCTAACTTCTCAACAACGAGACTTCATTTTTTAGGTGAAGATTTTTTGAACATAAATATTATTCAGTAGACTTCATTGCAACTCAACTCGCTTCTAATGAATCACACTTTCAGGTGTTGGTCTCAGTTGGTTTCCCACCTTTACCACTACCTATATGAGCTAGCAGTGAATGCAATCTCTTGGCTCTTTCCATCACAACAGACCATTTGATTTACCTCTTGATGTGAATCACATGACCTCTTTCTAAGTTTTTGCATGACTATGTACATTGCAACATTAAATAGTAATGTTCCAAAATTAGGAATTACTGCCTGCTTTCACAATGTAAACCTGGAGAATGAATATGGATTTTGCACACTTCTGAGTCATGATTTCACTTCTCTATTTTCTCTTGATTCTTGTGTTCTCATTTTAATCTATTTAATGATCATATGAATTCAGATCTATGAATTGGGAAATCCTACTGAATTCTTTCAGAAAGACGAAATAAATGCAAATGGATTACTGCTGCATTCAGACAATATTTTTTTTCTTTTTTAGTTACCCAATCTTAGGGAAAACTGAGTGGTTCAAATGAATTATCGAATATTTCAGATGAAGATCTTGTGAATATTTCTCCACTTTTATTCTGTGGTCTGTCTTTCATAGACCTGCAGCACTAGCAACTCTCTTGGTGGTATTGTCAAATTTACTATAGTGTGTTACATCAAAAAATATTTAACTTGTTTTCCTTAATTGCTTATTCCATAATAAAAAATAGTACCTCACTTAAGATTTGGTACAACCACTAAGCAGAATATTGAACCATCATATCTAATTTTAGCAAATAAAATCAAACACCTATATGTTAGGATTATCACAACTTGAACGCATGTCCAATCTAAATTAAACAAGCTGAAAAATATACCTTGAAACTGACTATTGAGCACTTCCTTATTGCCCATTAATTTGAAAAAAAAATTCAAAGGTTAGCATTAGTCACATCAGTGCAGTTGTGTAGTTCACACTTAATTTAGAATTTAAGTGCTGCGTAACAAAATGTCATATATGCTTCATCTCTGTTGCATTTTTTTTCCATAAAGTGATCTGTGCAATGTTTGTAACACACTTGGTCCCTTGTTCCTACACGTGTCACAAGAATGAAAGAAAAAACATTTGCATGTCAAAAGAAAAAAGAGGCACCAACCAACCAACCAACCCACTCCTCAAACTCCCTTCCCTTGCTCCGCTATTATAGCTAGTGAGAGTGAAAACTCTTTTTCTGTGTCACAGAGGAGCAAAAAGAGTGAAGATCCCTTACTGCAGAGGGAATGCTAGGAATTGCAAAAGCTCTTGTGTCTATCTTGTGCATGAGGAAGAATATGAGTGCTGAATCAAGGTGCTCTTTATAATGTATTGACATTGGAAGTTTTTGATCTTAGCATTAACTTTCAAGTTTGTTTTCTTTTTTCTCTAAGGGTTTGCTCAATGAAAGTCCCAAGAGCAAAGTCTTCCTTTCCTCTTGCCTCCTTCAAAACAACTACACTTGGCTTGTGTTATTTTAAAGTATGTAACAGAACTGCATAGCATAACCAAAACTATTTTAGAAAAGATTCTGCCATTGGTGATCAACTTCAGCAGTATTTTTTTGTTAGTAATTCATACATTTTGTAACAGGCAATTTTTGTGAAGTTTGTTTGCATACCAGAAAGTCTATTCCTTAAAGCTTTTCCATTTTCCATGCCTTTCATTTTTGTATTGCCGCTATTGGACCTTGAGTGCAACTGGTATTCTGTCATGTTTCTAATCACTAGTAAAATATGGCTATACCAAGTATTTTTGATGAAATCAAGGGGACAGAATAAAGACATGCATCCAAAGAAATATAAAATAATAACTTGAAATTAACAAACCTGGAAAGTTTATTTTTTACAGCCTGAAAAGAGTAAGCCCAAGGCACACATTTTTAATTTATAAAATTCATTGAGGCAGGAAAGACATTCAGCATGATTTCTCTCCTGACACCACATAATCTCCAGGTGCTCAGATCCATTCAAACTACAACTGCAAGGTTGCCAGTGTGCATATGCCCCAGGCTTGGAAATATCTGAGTAAATTTGGCATACTCTAGAGATGAGCTTGCACATCAAGTTAACTGTGAGGTTTCATTATTTATTTGTGCTTGACTCGTCTTTGCTCAATTGTGTCCCATGCCTACAGCCTTTGCTTCAGTTCTCCAAAGCTGACAGACTTGTCTATGGCTTTTTAAAATATACATACTTTAACCAGAAGGGGGAAAATGTCATTTAGGAATCCATCCCTGGTTTCTAATATTCTTAAAAAGCAAGTGTGGGAAAAGTTGCAGAGAGGCTATAGTGTGTTTTCTGCCTACAATTAGGGAGGAGAAGGGTAAGAATAGTGCCCCATCCCACAGAGTAGTCTTATGTGTTTGGTGTGCAAAAAGATTTGATCTGTTGCCCTTTGTCAGTGGATGTGGCCATAGGAAGGGCTTCTGTAGAACTGCACAGAAGGCTTAGCAGTTTGGTATTTTAAGATACCAAATAAAAATGCGGTGGACATGGCAGAAATTCAGGTACAGACTGAAGCTTTGTTAAGTCCCAGATCATGTGAAAATAAAATCACATCCTTTCCAGTAAAATAAACTGGGTTCTCATCTGTGGTCTAAAGATCCAGCTTACTGATGTGCTCAGAATCCTCAAACATACCTTTGATTAGGCAGCTCATCAGATTCACATGGCTAAAGCATGTCAGCTTCTGTAACCAGCAGCATACCATCAATATTTTCAGCATCAGGTATTTTTGCTGTCTGACAGATGAAGAAATTCACAAAAGTTCATAAGCAGCAGGATGAGGAATGGTAGAGTTGGAAGAAGTGGGATTCCCAACAGTATATCTTACTGCATGTTTACTCAAATAAACAAAGAATGGCTTCTCATCTTCACCTTATGTCACAGCACAAATACCCACAAGAAGGAGGTAGAGAAGGAAAGAAAGGGATGGGAAATGACTCAGCAAGCATTACTGCCCTAAGTCTTAAGAGACAGCCTTAAAATGGTATTCACAATATATCTTGTTTGTATCCCCAAGTCTACACATTTCATTCATTTTGGAAGTGGTAGGAACTGGAAAGATTGCTTTTTCCACATAGCTGCTTTATTTTGATTCCCTTACATATAGTTAACTGTTTAGCAGATGTCTTTTTTTTTTTGGCTTTTGAGGAACAAATCTATAACAATTTTTCTATGTGGAATTTTTTTTTTCAGTTTTATTTGTTCTTTAATTTGTTAGGAATTTTTCTCTTTGTTATCCTTGCTTGATTTATAAATATATCCAACTTAATAACTGAGCTGTTAGAAGTATATGTTTACTGTCCAGTTCTGATAAGAAACTGTGGCCTGGTAAACAATAGGTCTTACTAAAGAAATACAAAGATAAAATAGTACACACAGTCTATGCATTAATGACACATTAGGACAAACTATCGCAAAATTCCATACAATACCAAAAAAAGGTTGAAACAACTCAAGGGCATTCAAAGATACACAGTTGGAGAGTTTAACCCTTTCTCTCCTGATTGCTGTGAACCTTGTAGTTGGTTAGGTCGTGTTCAAACAGAGAATGCTGTGCCTGGAGGGTAGCACTTTTCCTCTTTGCTTAGGAGTCCAGACTGCATGTACATTATCTGAGTTTTAAAACTGAGATAAAAACCAGGAATCACCTTCTCCTTCAGGCACATGTCAGATTTTAAAAGCTCATATCTTTGTAGACATGTCTCAGACAGCGTGGCTGCATAAGTCTCCAATAGCATCATCCCAGTTGTTTTCTTCTAGTGAACTGATTAGCTATGGCCTAGTAGAAACCCGGGCTTTTGACTTTGCAGCCTGTGATGGCTGCCCATTCCATTATTGCTGATTTCCCTGACACTGGCATTGGAAGATATGTGCAAGCCTGTTGATTAGATGGATCTGTTTCTTCACACAGAAATTCTGTGTGATCATCATGTGCTTGCAGAAATAGCACATCCTTCTATCTTACACCAGCTTTTCTAGCTGAGAAATGCCACTTTGCAGCAGCTGCTAGAAAAGGAGAGCAATAGGAATCCAAAACACTGGAAGCTTACTATATGTGTTTTCGCTTCCACAGCAGGAAACCTGGCAATGGTGGCTGTGATTGTGCTGGATGTATTAACTTTCCTTTGACCTCCATCCCAGAAGCCCTGAAAGTACCAAAACCTCTCCTGCTGTATTCCCAGTTTCTTCATGATGCCAAGACCATTCTGAACTGAGCAGCACAGCTTTGAAAGGACTCATGGCTTGTGACTGGAATTTCAGAGGACAGAGAAGTGTCAAGTACAAACTCATTCATAGGAAGCTTCCACCTTCATAAAATGCATAGCCACACATGGGAAATAGGACTCCAGCCTGGACACATTTGACACGGGCTACATCATGGTCTAGAAATAAGGAGAGAGAAATGTCTGAGTTTGGGATTGTTTGAAGTGAGTTTGTGTCCATATTAAATAATATGATAGACAAGCTTTTTTTTAAGGCCACTTTTAATCTCCATTTTGTAATGAGTTGTGGTTGAAGCAGAGTTGTTTGAATTAAGATTTATTAATTTCTGTCCCTTCCCACACTTTTCAGATCCTTAAAGAGACTGAATCCTGGAGAAAATTTTTGAAAGTAGCTTTCCTTTCTAAAGCATCCTAAATTTAAATTGGAGGACAGACAGTATTATGCAACATCAATTTTATGAAAAGCATGCAAAGTTATTTTTGCATTATCACAACTAGGTATACTTCTATCCTTTCTGCACTGCCAGCATAAGTTGGAGGAATGAAAGACTTGAGATGTGCAGAAATTTTCCCCAAGAAAAATATGTAAATATATAACAAAAGCAAAACCCAAGAAGATTTATAAAACTAATTAGTTTGAAAAAATCATTACTGAGCATAAGTAAATTTCCTCCTCCATACATACTGTGTTTTTAAATCTTAACCTTTTTACTAATAATTCTGAAGTAGGTGTATGTAGGAGTAAAATAAGTTTGCATTTGACTGCATATGCCTAGCAGAAGCAGGAAATTATTTAGTTTAACTGATCTGCTAATTATCCACAAAAATAATAAAACTCATGCCTTTGAAATACAAATTCCCCAAAGTAATCTTCTGGGGTTTAGGCCAATTATAGGCTCATTAGCATTTGTCCTCAGTCTCATAAAACTAAGGTGATAGGTAAGAAGAAGAAAAAAAGTAAGAGACAAAGAAATCAGTAAAGCCAAAAAGTTTCTCAGATGCGTATTGGACTTGCTCTGTCAAATTATTAACAATTCTCTGCCTTCTTGTTCCCTTCCTCCCTGTCTCTCCAGTAATTCTGATAACTGGTGATTATTTCTGTGGGAAGTCTAATGATGACAGAAATTATCTACAAAATCCTTTAGACTTCATGCACTAGCAGCAAAATGAATACTATGTAATAACCATTATTTCTCAGAGCACTGATGAAAAAAATTGTAAACTTTTTTAATAAAAAAACCATGAACTTTCCAATATATATGCAACCAGGAGGAGGAGGTTAGCATTTGGTAAAAAGCACAGATGGTAAAAAGCTACAAAAAAAATCAAAAGTTTAACTTAACAGTACTATTTTAGACTAGTTTTTATTTTACTTTAGTTGTTTGGAGTTTGCAGAAATTATGTGCCAGTTCAGAAGTACCTGTCTTATTTGCTTAAGCTAACTGACTAGCTGTCTGTAGATAGGGCCTGACAGGAATGAACCATTTTCAAATCCTTTGATTTCAGTCTCTTAATACATTGTAACATGTTATTTCCCTTTGCAAGTGAAATACATTTAAAATTTAGGGCTGATCAAAGAACAGTTAACTCTAAGGGATTTTTGATGCCCCAAAATTTTTTTGTCTGCATGGCAGTTCTCACTATAATTCTGTGGTACAAAATATCATGTTACTAAGGAGATAATCCCCAACAGATTTGCTAAACCAAAACAGCAGAACCTTATCTTTGTCCGAATGTGGTATATGGAAAAAAAATAAAAGGAGGGAGCAGAAACACAGTTAAAAAATTTGAAAATAAATTTCATCATGTGTCAAAGAATACTTCAGGTGGCAGCTAAGTAGCTGACAACACAGCGTGCAAATAAGTGATTTGCTTTACAAAAGTCTGCAATAAAGAGATATACCTCAGGTGAGGTTTGGAAGCTTCCCACATCTTTATCTTTAAAAACCCAATAAGGTTCAGATTTTGCTTATGTACTGGAATTACATACCATTAAAAGCACAATGTCATACCTTTCTCCATTTGGAATCAAAGGTAAAATGTTTTGTAACATAACCTGTTCACTAACCCATAAAAAAAAAAAGCAAAGTTTAGCTGCCAATGAGGTTCAAGATGCAGAGTGACTTTAATACTTCCTAATCAGGCTCTAATTCACTAATTTCACTTCTCAGTTATTTTATTGACTGAATAATTCAGTCTTAAAACTCTCTACCTGAAAAGTGAGAATTATTCTGCTTTTGTTGGTCTTCCTAAGTCTATAGAAATGAAGTCATGACTGACAGAGTCCATAGCGATAACTTATTAATAGATAGACAGATAATAGATAACAGATAATAGATAACTTATAGGAACACTCATTAACAGATAGACAAGAATAAAAATAGTTCATGGGTAAATTGCTGTGGACAGAATAAGCTCCCCCCAGTCTGTGGCCATTCTTAACTGAACTAAAATTCAGTTATTTAAAGGAAACAAATGCTTGCATGTGTTTAATATCTTTTGCTTTCCAGACACAGATGAATTTACAGTGTCCTGGGGTGATGTCATGAGGCTTCTTTATTCCTTAGCCGTCTGATTAATGCCCAAGAATTCTGTACGTTTAAGATGGACCCAGGTGCGGGTCAGTTCAATGGCTGGGTCTGATGGCTCTGGCTCCAAGGGCCTTGGCCGTGCTCGGGAGGGAGTGCACTGGGGGTGCTGCACTGCTTCTTGGTGGGGTTTTTTTGGTGTTGTTCCCGCTAGCTGGAAAAAGGATTTTGTTGGTTTTTTTCCTTCCCTTCCCCTGGTCTCCCTGCCTTCCTTCCCTTCTCTCCGGTTGGGAGAGCCTGTGGGGTGGCCCCGGCTTGTCTGAACTCCGAGAAAGGCCAAATTGTTTCTCCTGCTGTGAGGAGGAGGATCGGCGCCAGAGGATCAACAGGTTTTTCTTCCATCTGCCCTGCTCCAGGCCTCTGTGTGGATTCCTCTTTCCTTTCCCCTTCCGCTTTACCTTTCCCCTTCCCGGAGACTGGGGGGACCAGTTGCCAGCCCATGGTTTTTTTTTCCTTCTCTGGGCATTTGTTGTATTTTGAGTCTTTTTCTGTTCTGCCGTGTTTTGTTCTGTGTTAATAAACAGTTCGTTTTTTTTTTCCACTTTTCACCTCCTGTTATCAATTTGTTTCTTTGGTGGAGGAAAGGGGGAGGCCCTCTCCCTTTGGAGGAGGTGCTCCTTCCGGAGCTTTTCCTCCTAAAATTTTGTCTCTAAAAGCAAGACATGTAGGAACAGCTCCTCCCCTCTAAGTGAGCACTTCTCTTTCCTGAACACTCATGAAAGTTAAACAGAGTGGCAAACCTGGTTAGTTTAACAGTATTAACCCCTTATTTCAGAACTTAGGGAGTTAATAAAGATAAATCAAATCAGTGTCCACACAAAAATTTAGTGCAGATAACTAATCAATTTTAAATTCAGCCCCCAATTTAATTTAGGTTGATTTTACCGAATGTCACTGAAGATAGTAGAGATGTTATAAATCCCAGTTAAGAACCTGATCTGGTATTTTTGGCTTATAGTAAAACAAGATGTTTAGGCAGAAATCTTGATGCATGTTATTTGGACTGAATTCTGAACGCGAGACTTTTGAGGCCCAAAAGCTTTTCATCCTGTTTGAAAACAAACAAACAACAAAAAAACGCAATCAAACGTTTCTAAGGCTATGAGACAATTTGAGACCATCTGAACATATAACCTTACTCTTTTTTTGTTTGCTTTGCTTTGTTTTTTAAATATGAATTTTCTTTAATCTCATAGAAAATAAATACTGGCCTCTTTAAGAGAGGCCTTGAGTGTTTGCCACTCACTTGAGCTCTATAGACTATACACTAGAAATGAAACTTAGAGTGTTAGGAAAATTTAAACTCTAGAGCTCAACTTTTGCAGAAATATTCCTTTGCATATATCAATTATTTGAATTAGAAGTAGCTATCCTCATTTTGATTTCTTATGTGCCCTTTCCCTCCTGTTGAAAAATCAATATTTCTACCAGATACTATTATGTAAAAATAAATACTAAATACTGTTTTCACATAGGATTCAGTATTTTACTGACTAACTTGGGAACATGAAGACATGTAAGGGTAAGCTGCCAACTTGCAGATGTAACTAAAGCAGAGATTTCTTTCCTAGTTTTGTAAGTGTGCTGTAATTTAATTATTTAAATATACAAGTGGGAGACGGAGTTGTACATATATATAGCTTACACTGCAATACAGAAGACATAATACTAGATTCATCCAGGATTCATGCTCTAATTGTAACTTTGTGTCATCTGTAATATAGGACTGGATTTCTGTTTAAGAGAGAAAACGAATGATTGCATCCATGTAGCAGAGGTAGTGCTAGAAGACACATGGATCAGCAAGAAGATGGAAGGAAGATAAGAAGGCTGTGCTATCAGGAAATAGTTTCCTACAAAAGAAAAAAAATATGGGCTATAGCCTTAGAAATTATGCCTCAGAAAAATAACCTTTAAGTGCATAATTTAAGGAACTTCAGGAACTTAGTAGGATTAGACAAGTGAAATAAAGATGAGAGAAATAAGACTAATTACTGGTATCCTTGCAGCATAACTGTTTTTATATATCTCCAAACTTTCATCAAGTTAGCAATAGATCACATAACCAAAGACACCATCTCCACACTAGTATTGAAAACTGACATATTTGGTCATTTGATATTTTTTGGTCAAAAAGAGAAAGCATGGAAACTTTTATAGAAAACTCAATCCAATCTTTACAAATTTTATTAATTAAAAAAAAAAGCAAGAGTAACTAATTTAGGAAAATATTCTTTGTTAAGGAATATGCTGTTAGTAAAAGAGAAAAACAACATAATCGTTAAACAAAGCAATCATTAAACAAAAATACTCATTTATCCATGCTCAGATTCTCAAAGTTATGTAACTACTGCTGAAGATGTTTTTGAAGAACCAGAGAAAATTTTATAATGCAACACTTTGAATCCAGTGAAAAACTCTTATTGAAATAATTATTGAAAACAGAAATTCTTCATTTGAATTAAGATGGATTTGAGTAATCATTGTTCCAACAGTAGAAGGATGTAAGAATCAGGAAATATTAAGGCTTGAATAAATGATGTTTGCTGATGGTGATCTTTTTTTAGTTCTGCTATTTATGAACATGTCAACAGAAAGCACTTCAGTTTAAAGAGAAGGCTTCGTATTACTTTAGTTTTACTTTACTAGAATGGTGAAGGTCTCCAAACATTAAAATAGTAGATAATAAAGTGCTTTCTGAAACCACAATATCGTTCAGAAGTACCAGTAATCATTATGAATTTAGAGTCCCTGTGCTCCTAGTGTATGAAATATGAATTTTATCTAGCAGAACAATATTCATCAGAGTGGTATATAATCATCTTTACTATCTGCTATAAACTTTGTATGAAATCACAATGTTTTTTAAAAAAACTAAAAGAACATATGAGCACTCTGCAAGTTTTCTAAATCTACTTTTGCAGAAAGCTCAGAAAGCCAGGAGTACTCGCCTAGCCTTGACTACAGAAAGGTTATAAAATATAAAGTGCAATTGGAGACTAAAAGGGAAAGGACGAGAAAGGTTTTTTTTTTCTCCTTTCTCTTTTCCTGGATTCACTGAGGGCTTATACATTGGTACATAACCAAAGAGAAGACATCTGAACCAATCAATGGTATGTAAACATATTTACACAGTATTTGTTGAACCTGAGTTACTGACTGGGTGCTCCTGTGGCTCAGCATGGAGTCTAGGTCTCACTGCTTCCTGTTCTTTACAGGTCCTTTCCCATTGCTTTGTAGAAAGCCAATCCTACTGCACTGTGAGATGTCTCCAGGGAGCACCTCCAGATGATCAGCCTTCACTTCTGAGGCTAAACTTGCTTTGGAAAGCAAACCCACCAGTTCCTTCCTCTGCACTCTTAATACCACCACTACTGCAAGAAATAAAGTACATGTTCCAAGGGCACATGGATTCAGCCCAGATAACAAACTGTTAGCATTGTCATTTCCCAAAAGACCATGGTAATACAACTTTTGAAATTTCACCACACTGTAAACAGAATTTCAAACCCTTGAGGTCTGCATGAGAGAAGACATCCTGAGAATATTTGAGATAGGTAGTGACTGGTAAAACCTCTGAACTTTTAGCAGATGATGGTGATAATGGATGAGTGGAAGATGTAGAATATGATCTGGATGTATGGACAGAGTAATGGCTGATGGGAATGGACTCATACTTTGTGCAAAACAGCAACAGAGAGAGAACTAATTTCAACCACAGATTATAATAGGCAATCCAGTGCTATAAAATCTATATTGGGTTCTGCATGATGTCTTTGGTTTTGAAACAGCTTGCTACGCTTCCTGTGGCAATAAGGGTTTGTGATGCAAGGCTTATTCTTTGGGAAATGAAAGGAATGATTGTATCAGCACCCAGGGATGCATTAGCACTGAGACTTTATTCTTGGATTCTTAAAGCTGTTCAAGAACCATCTCACATTAAAAGGTTATTCTGCTTTATGAAAAACTGTCAAAAATAATGCAGCTGTAGTTTGCAAATGATTGCTCTAAAAGGAACATAATTTTCTTATACTTCTGAGATCTGGACTCTATTTTCTGTAGAAGTGTTTCAACATGACCACTGTGCTGCCTAGGACCTGCCAACACTTTCTCCTTTTATGGCCTAGCAAATACCCTTACAGTCCACCATATCCCATCACTCCAGAAACATTAACAAAGGAACATTTTTAATTGAAAGAAACATGCAATATGCATGCTGGGAAATGGGGAGAAGTGCGAGGTAAAACATTTCTAGGTGGAACTACGCATAAGGTGCTTATCAATTTAGTTACCAACTATTGTGCTATCCCACAGAAGGTAAGAGAAATGCCTTTGTAGATAGAGGGAATGACAACATGTCATGAGTTTCAATCCGAGGAGTATGAATGTCCCCCCCTTCTATTACCTCTGAAAATTTTGATATAAAATCCTTTGTCAAATATTTGAGTACAAAGTTCTTCCTCTCTCCAAAAGCCCTTGTTCTCTAGGAACAGTGATGAGAACTATAATTTTCCCAATGACACTAAAAAATAAGCTGGAGGGGTCATGGCAGAATATAAGTAAAGGGGAGAAAGAATAAATGGAGGTCAGACGGTTACAGAATGTGTAGAAGTTATCAGTTTTCCATTTTGCTTTTTTTATTGTTGTCAATTATTATTATTTTCAAAGCAGAGGGATGTGAAGAAATCTGGACACAAGTTTGTTTATCAAAGCTATCCAGGGACATGATATTTGGTGCATTAAAGATTAAAATAATGAAATAAGGAATAAGGGTCTGGAAAATTAGCTTATTGAAGGACTATTCAGATCAGCTGCTGGGAAGCAGGAATAAAAAACCCAAATGCAACTAAGCCATTCTGGTTCAAGCTTAGCTACAAAATTATTCACAAATAAATGTCACCAAAAAAAAATCTTATGAGGCCTTTTGCACACAGATTTGCAAACTGATCAGTTCATTCAGCTAGTCTTAGCATAAAGCAAGTTACTTTTCCATCTGTCTAATGCCTAGCCTTCTAGAGGATTATTATTAATAATATTATTTTTTAATGTGTATCTGAATTTTGTTCAGGACTATGCCTGAAAGTGATGTATAAGTTTTGAATTTCAGCACCTCCATTAGTATCCTCCACGTATCTTCTGGCCTATCACAGTTTTAAATTTCAAACACTAATCTTTTACTTAATTCTGCTCAAACACTGTTTCTGTTATCTGAAGAAGTGAGACCCGACTGCTGTCCTGGAAAAGGACTAAGGATTATTATCCCCAAAGAATTCAAACAATTGTGTCACTCAGAAAGGGTCAAGGGGAGGGTTTTCTGCATACTTACAACTTTTTCCTTTAATAACAATGAAACATTGCTCTTTAGAATTTTAGAATAATACACAGAGGTGAATCTGGGATTCTTTTGTAGATCACAACTGCTGTGTAAATCAGGTGCTATGAATCTTTCCCTAGAGAGGTTTGTTTCACTGAATATGACAGTATAAACTTTTAAGCATTCCAGTATCAAGCACTTTAACACTGCCCTCCAGTTCATTAAGTCCAGAGCAAAACTGAGAAAAACCTAATGAAAATTGATGTAAACATGAAAAAATGGTAGCAAACAAAACTAAGATCTTGCTAGAAATAACATCATTTCACTCAGTAGCATCTTTGACACTTTAGAATTGAAATGTTCATCTGCTGCAAAGCCATTTTCAGAGTAACAAAACCAATGTTTGGTCTTTTCTCATCTGGAAGGGAATAACAATTTGTTCCTCTATCTTATCTCATTGGACTAGTGCCGTGCATACCTCATTGGAAACAGTTAATGCTTTCAGTCAAAGCTCTGTTAACCTACTGCCTGGGGATTCAATGAGTTTGAGTTTCCTCTAACCTACTTTCTCACTCTCTTCATCACACTGTACTAAATATGCACATCTTTCAAACTTCCTAAATATTTGTTTGGCTCAGAGGTGATTATAGTCATGACAGCAGTTGGAAGTCTTCTGGGCTTTGATACTACTACCATCTGCCTCAAGTAAGAACAGTTTCTGAGACTGTTCACTTATTCATGCCGTAGCAGCAAGCCAATTTTGGATAAATATTCAGAGAAGGCAGCTTAAGTGATATGCCTGTATTTCACTCACTGTTTTTGATTGAAACAACAGGTATTTTCAAGAAGCAAATAGCAGAACTATATCCAGATTGTGCTTTTATTGTTTTAAGTGAATTTCCAAAACAGTGAAAGTCTTCTGCTAGTCTGGAATGCTGTAATAAACAGCCTCTTCACAATGATTTGGCTCCAAAATTGACTGAAAAACTGAAAGCAATTCTGAATGAGTGAGCAGCTGAAGTTTAATCAACAAACACATTCAGCTACCGTGTGAATCCAAATGCCAATCTGTATACATCTGAGGGTTAATGAGAATATAAGGGATAGAATTACAAGAATGACATAGGAATTCCTTGCAATGGCAGATGTTGAAAATTAAAACAATAGAGTAAGAACTATTTATGACAAATACAGCTATCAAAAAGCAGTAAATTAAAAACTTTTCCTAAAGACTGGCAGAGATGAGCATAGTTTAAGGATTCAGAAAGGTTTGAGCATGTCAAAGGTGATATATCCCAGAAAACTAATTTATCTTTCTGAGGTAATTTTAAAACTGTTAAAAACCTGAAAATATAGAATCACTGCCTCTTATTTGTATAGCAGCTAACATCTGATGGACTTAGGTCCCTGTTCATACAAAACTAACTTGGATATAAATGATATGAATAGCAGAAATTTCTGGTTTCTGTGTGCAGATATCAGAGAAACAGACTGTCTAATTCAGTACAAAGCTCAGTTTTGGCTTCGTATCCTTTTATCTCAAGTTTTTTAATTGTGTTTTATTTTATTTGTTTGTAAGCTTGTTTAATTTTTATTTGCTCTTACACTGCTTCTACATTGCACCTAATTCCTGCTGAATTCATGAGTTAAATATCCATGAAAAGGCTCGTGGGCATCTAGGAGCCTACATTTGAATCCACTAACAGGTTTTACCTTACAGAATCCTCAAAGAGTATTTCAGTCCTTTTTTGTCCATTGATGCAATCTACTTATGCTATGCTCTTATGCATGAAGATGGAACATTTCAGTGTTTGGGGGATTAGTCTGGGGTTTGGGAATTGAGCTTTCAGTTTCTTCCTTGATCCTGTTAATATCTGAAGCAAAGCAGTTGGTCTTCCTGTGACCCAGGGGATTAAAATAATCATCTGGATGCTACACTCCAATCTTTTCATATTTAAGTGTCTCAAAGAATGAAGCTATTATATTGTGAGGATAATTCAGCATCAGATAGGAAGCATCTAATATTTCAGAAGAATCTGATGCTTTCCGGCAGAATTTTTTCATGCTGTAAGAAAAGATGCAGACTTCCATCATAACACTTACCTTCTCCTATCCTTCTTCCTCTGGCAATAATATTAAGGGAAGTTTTCTAATCTATTATTTTATTATGGTAACCCAGGACGTGAATGGAATTTGTAGTCAACCTTGACAGAGAACACGGCTGATGTTCAGCTATATATAAGCACTGTCCCACTTTTCATCAGAAGGTGAGCAGCACTTTTTTTGGATTACAGTAGCTCTCTCCTAAAGTAATTTCACTTTGTGTCTGCCACGTAAACAAACTGCAGAAGTTCCCATCATGTGATGTTAGCTTCACTGTGTATTGAGTTAATTTAAAGGAGAAAATAAAATGGAGGAAGCCTAAGCTGGAAAAACAATCCACTTTATTTCATCAAGCCCCAAATATTGTCCACTGTATTTGCACAGCTTGGTCATTGTAGCTGTACACAGTACACTGGACAGCATGGTGGAGGGTAAATCGACCTCCCTGTGCTAGCACAATTATAACATTTGTTGTCAAATTGCAAATTGCCTTTCAGTAATCTTGTATAAGTGACAATAGCAAACCAGCTGAAAGATCAAAGAACTCAACATAATCTGAAAAAGCATCCTTAGGGTCCTGAGCAGGGGTGCTTGAGTATCTTGTCCCCATCAAGTTGTGTGCTGTCATGTCCATAGTGCTCTGGGTCACTGGGCCAGGTAGTTGAAAACTAACTTGTCTATGCATTTTCCATTATACATTGAAATCGTCAACCTGCTCATTCAGAAGAAAATAAATATATGTTATGGTTTCTAGGAAGATAAAGTTTACTTTATTCCCTGTCTCTGTTTTCTTAGCACCAATAAATAACTAGCATTGTTAAAAAGCAAAAATAATATGTTGTCAATATGTCATTTCTATATTCCCTCTGAAGAAAATTTTTCAAATCACTGTGCTCTCTCAGTCTGCTGAAGTATAAAATTAAGGAATAATTTGACAAAACATCCATTGTAAATTGGAGAAAAAAGCAAAATTTGATGGCTTCTGTTTACTGGGTTTTCTTTAAAAAATTGTCATTCAATATATTTCAAATGAAAATGACCCATGTTTTATATGTGGAGTTAGATCCAAAGATCAAATGAAAATAAATTTTAAGGGTTCATATGTTATTTTCATTTGTGAAAATATCTAGCTCTCTCCACTATTTTTTAAGTGTGCTGCCTAATTGCAAACAAACCTCTGAAAGAGGAGGAAAGGCATTAATTTTCTATTAGGTTTGTGTGAATAGGCAAGGGGAAATGGAAACTCACACACTGCAGAAAAGTTTGCTTCAGGAATTTCTTCTGATTATATGTCAAGCAGTACACACAGAGTTCATCCTTGAAACAAAAACAGAGGGAAATATGTTCACATGTGTGCAATTATTGACTTAAAAACTTATTTAAATGTTTATACTGCAGCCTTTTGCAGATCAGGTATTTGTTGTGCAATATGCACTCCCTTAGAATTATATCCACTTAAAACATTACTCTTTAGAATAGCATCACTCTGATTTAACTTTCATAATTGCAGCTCTCTGTAACATTTCATGTTAACTGACTTTTTTTTAATAGCACCATGTTCAGTAACAGATTGCAGTGTGGATTGCACTGCTGCTCTACAGACAGTTAAACACTGATTAGCTCACAGCTGAAAGTTTTTAATAAAATTTGCTCATTTGTCTGGTTTTAATTTCAAGAATAAATAAACTGTATAATTTCAACCCAACTATTTGCTTTTTTTTGAAATATCTTAATTGGTTTAGAGAAATTAATGTATTGGTTAATTGAAATATTACTTCATATTAACAATTCTATAAGATACCTTTCAAGGCATTATTATGCCAGGAAAAAACAAAACAGAACAAACTAGAAACAAAGCAAACATTTGTGGAATGTATATTTTGTATCCTACAGGATCTTTACTGATGTTCCTAGATTATCTGAACTTCATAAGCACCTTTCGGCCAGCCTAGGAAACCCATGGCATGTTTCATATTAGCAATAAGAAATCTGAAAATTATTATATTCCTAGGTTTTCAGAGGTCTGTTATTAGTTGTTGCTAACTGATATAAAAGCTTTTTTTGTTGCTCATCTATGCACCTGTGCCTACTTCTGAGATTATTAGATTCTAAAAAAAGACTTTCTGTGTGGTTATATTTACGAATGCTAGGATCCAGGGTTCTGATCCTACAAAAAGATGTGCGGTGTTGTACATGCCTACTGACATGTAGCTAGAGAGAGCTTATGAAGTGCATTCCATACTGCTGCTAGATTGAAAACTCAATGTAGTTCCAACAGTGTCCCAGGTGCTTGGCCACCTAGATCTCTTATCCCTTTTGCAAACATGGCTAAGTCAATACATGTACCGATTTATTGTCTCAGGATCAAAGATGGCAGTGGTTAAAAGATGTCAGTGGTTTATCTAAAAACCAGATCTGTGAGCTTCACATACAGTTGCAGTAGCAGAAATTTGTTATGTTGTCTTTTAAAGCAGCTGCAACTCCATGGTTACTTTAAGTCCATAATCATAGAAAAAATC
Organism: Rhagologus leucostigma; assembly: GCA_013397725.1. Classification (NCBI taxonomy): domain Eukaryota; kingdom Metazoa; phylum Chordata; class Aves; order Passeriformes; genus Rhagologus; species Rhagologus leucostigma. Next base: position 920,110 of record VZTD01002158.1, on the reverse strand, counting down.
CTGAGTTTTGGTGTAGTCCATACCAACACAGGTAACCAGGACTTTCCACTGATCTTCAAATATTCAGCAATATAAAAAGGAGATAAGCAGATGTTATTTCTCTAGTATGAAAATACGTTTGGGTTTTCACAAGTACCTTCAACCTTGAAATGTTTTTACCTCTCAGTGTGAAGGGACAAAAAGCAGAAATGCATTAACGAAATCTATATGAAGAGGCAAACAACAAAAAAGTGAGAGAAACTGCTGATTGTGGTTTGTGAGAGCTGAACATGTATAACTAAGCAAAAAATTAATAAATATCATAAACAGAATCATCCCTTGAGGAGAACATATGGAAGAAGGAATAGAAAGTCATAGCTGGAGAAAAAGGAGACTGAGATACAGAAACTGATAAAAACGTTTAATCAATTGCCAAACAGTGAGACCAGTTCCCAGAGTAATTTGCAAGCACTGATTTAGGTAACTGTTGCATAACTCAGTAGCTACTCAAACTGCGAACAGTAGAATGAGAACCAAAGTAATATAAATTATACATATCACAATTAAGCATCAATTCAATTATCCTAACAAAAGAAATCTTGTCAACTGACAAGCATAAGAAAAGATTGAAATATCTCTCACTCTCTTCAAGTAGATAAAGCACATAACTGATTTCTGTTATTAAACTGAAACTATGTAGTTGCTAATTTATCGACCATATGTTTACACAGTTTCAGTATATATTAAAAAAAAGATATATTAAACATATTTCAGTACATGTTTAAAGATCTCAAAGGGATATACAAACAATTTTAAAATAATATATTAATACAAAAACTATTTAAAAGTCAGTGTAGTTTGAGTCTAATTTTCCTGTATACATCCCTCTCAAAGAACATCTTTCTTAGTAGCATGTACACTAATATCACTGTTGAGGTGCAGAGGCAATAAGGCCAAGAATCTCAAAAATAGTCAGATTTCTACAACAGGATTAAATATGTCCTTATTTAAACATGGCCAGTTATTTTATCCAAGTTCATGATCTCAAGCTTTATATTGCCAGTATATAGAAACACTTATAGGGCAAGTTCATCTCATCCTAAAGGAAATGTCTGAAATAGGTCAGATGACTCATCCCTTAACAACTTCGTTTCCTCTGTGGACTGTGATCTTTCAGATATATATGCTTGGTTTAAGTCTAGTAGCCACCACCATTAGCTCAACTGTTAGGAATACATAGAAGCACAGAACATATTATCTTCCCCAAAATCTTTTCTCAGAAATGCAAAAAACTCTGAAACTCAAGCAAATAACAAAAACAGACAAACAACCCCAAAAACCCAAAAACAAACCAGCAAACAAAACAGAAGGGAAAGCATATTTACAGCTGAGGTTTCTTTCAAAAATGGAGAGAAGACAGAATAAAAAATAGAGAATAAAAAAATCCTGAGGGATTCTAATATCATACTTGTAGTACATTTACTACTGCTCTGCTGTTATTTTATTTTAATTATTGCTGCTTCTAATTTTATATTTTTATAACAACATGTATGTGTTGTTAAAACATAAGATCTTTTATAGACACTATTAGTCGGTATTGAGTGGATTTATTGAAATTTTAAATAAACATTAAACATATATAATATGTGAATGCCTGTGTACAAAACTAAACATGAAAGAAGCCTGTAGCCAACACAATATAATATATGCTCAGATTTATGCAATGTTTCTCAGTTCCCAAGACAAGACCACATTAAACACAGCAGGCTTTTTGGTTGCTCTAGAGCAGGACAAGACCTTACCTACCTTCAATTTTCCTTTAGTCGTGAAACTGATGGAATGTGATCCTTTATGTGCCTCTTCCAATGAGATGTTCTATGATTCAATAAATTAATTGCATGCATTCATTAGATATAAAAGAAGCATGATCACATCAAATTATACAAGAATCTTTTCAAAATAATTGTTAGCTTCTTCATCATGTCTTCTCAAAAGTTCATTCTTTTTGAATACAGATTTTCAAGCTTTTTTTATAACCAGGAAGGCTAGAAATGTCTTTTTGTTAGAGAGAAAGGAAAGTGTTTCTGGTCTTGAAAACCCTGTGATTTTTGCCAGACTGACAGAAAACTGCTTGGGAAGAGGGGCCTGAGGACCGTATTGGACTCCTCTCTACCCAAGTAAAAACTTTTATCTTGCAAGCGGTTTGCTCTAGAAGTCTGTAGGCAGTGTTGGCACATTGTCAGTTGCTAATAGTGTGGTGTATTCCAGTACTTAATCTCCACTGCAGAATCCTATGATATCTTGAACACTCTTGATCACAGGAATGAGCTGGGAATCAAATGAGCAAAATATCACTCCCAGAAATGCAAAATGTTTCATTCAAAAAGAGTATTTTGTTGTTACAGGACATAACAAATGAATAAAGATAATATATAGATACATAGACTATTTAATGAAAGAAACAAAAGCAGAATGTCTGCTTTTTTTTTTTTTTAATTGACTGAGACATAAAAGTAACAACAATTAAACTGTTGTGCTTCAAAATGGCATAGGAACAGCACTGAAAGCCAACCACATAATCTGGAAATAAGATATTCAAGTTATCTGGGAAAAAAACCCAAAAACAACAGGTTAAAAAGCCTCTACATCAACCAAGCAAGAAGTGGAAGAAGTGGAGCACAAAGGATATTATCAATAATTAACAAACATATTTCAATGGCACAGGCAGCAGACCAGAAATCAATTTGTTTCTTCTGTTAGTGTCAATTCAATCTTTTTAATGAATCCATAGATTTTGCATTGTTCCTGGCCATGCATTAAAATTTTCAATGTATACCAAAATTTAACACCAGCTAGCCCCCTTAAGAACACTGTTAAAATCATATCCTTGCTCTAGGTGTTAGGTACCCCAAAGTGATAAATGTGCCTCTATTTTTAGCACTTATGAAAAGATATTTGTAAACAAGATTATGTCTGGGAGCTATTTGTGCAAAAGACATGCAAACTGGCTGACCTCAACTTCCTTCATGAGAACATTGTTGAATGCTGGTGAAGTGAAAAATTGAGAAAAATGCAAATGCTGTAAAATATTTCCTTACATCTGCTTGAACCAGCAGCAGAGACTTCAGTGGTTAAAGCATGTCTACTGTCACTGAATGCCAACAGGAACGCTCTGTGATTTGTTTGCACTTGTGAAATAAAATTTAAATTTTTGGGATAAGAAATGGATTATATTGTTCTTTTAAGACAAGATCCCGCTTATGAATTACTTATAGGAACCCTGACATCTTAGCTCCACAAGGCATAATTCTGCCTAGACTCTTTTCAGTGCTGATATGCAACTCTTAGGAAATACAAATGTTTTTATTATAGCAGCCACAACAAAAACCCCTAAACCTCTATCTACACTTCTTTCTAGATTACACAATCTCTTTCTCAGTTGAAAGATATCTGCCAATGGTTCTGAAAAAGACGGAAAACTGCACCCTGGGGTGCATCAAACTCAGTGTAACCAGCTGGTCAACAAAGTTGATTATCCCTCTCTATTCAGCATTGGTGTGTCCTCATCTTGGGTAATGTGTGCAGGTCCGGGCCCCACAATTTAAGAAAGATGTGTAGGTCCTTGAATGTGCCCAGAGGAAAGCAACAAGGCTAGTAAAAAAGCTGAAAAGAATGTCCTGTGAGGAGCAGATAAGGACTCCAGGCCTGTCTAGTTTGGAAAAAAGGAGGCTGAAGGACGACCTCATGGCTCTCTGCAGCTTCTTGAGGAGGGGGAGGGGAGAGGGAGGTGCTGAGCTCTTCTCCCTGGTAGCCAGTGATAGGATATGTGGATATGGTTCAAAGTGTGCCAGCGGAGGCTTAGACTGGTGTCGTGTTGTGACCCAACGCCAGGCACCCATGAGAGTCGCTCGCTTGCCCTCCCCTGCCACAGCTGGGCAGAGCAGAGAAAGAAAAAAAAAGTTAACAAACGCTTCATGAGTTGAGATAAGGACCGGGAAGAAACACTTCAAGGGCAAAACAGGCTTAACTTAAAGTTACAAAGTGAATATATTGCTAACTGAATCAGAGGAGGAGAATGAGAAGTAAAATGAATCCTTAAAACACCTTTTCCCCCCAGCCCCTCCCTCCTTCCCACTGACAGCGCAGGGAGACAGGGCATGGGAGTTTGTGGTCAGTCCATCACCGAGATGCTCTTCCGCTGCTCTGAGAGAGGAGTCTTCCCCTGTGAAGCTGTGGGGTTGCTCCCACAGGAGACAGTTCTCCACGAACCTCTCCGATGTGGGTCCACTCTCACGAGCAGCAGCCAAACCACACCTGCTGCAGCGTGAGTCCCTCCCACGGGCACACAGTCCTCCCAAAACTGCTGCTCTGTGGGTCTCTTCCCACGGGGTGCAGTCCTCCAAGGACAGGCTGCTCCAGCCTGAAAGCAAGGGTCCTCTCTCTCCACGGGGTCTCCCACTGGATCACAGCCAGGCATCCACCTGCTCCAGTGTGGGCACCTCCCCCACAGGCTGTGGGTGGATCTCTGCATTCCCCGTGGACCCATGGGCAACAAGGGACAACCTGCTTCACCATGGTCTGCACCATGGCCTGCAGAGGAATCTTGGCTCTGGCGCCTGGAGCACCTCCTCCCCCTCCTTCTTCACTGACCTTGGTGTCACCATGTTGTTTTCCCTCAGGTGTTCTCACCTCCTCCTCTTTGACTAGAAGCAAAAAATTGAGTGACTTTGTTTTGATTTTCTTCTTAAATATGTCACCAGAGAGGCATTGCCAACCTCTCTCATTGGCTCAGTTTTGGCCAGCAGCATGTCCGTCTTTCAGAGACATCAGAGATTGGCTCTGCTGGACATGGTGGAAGTTTCCAGAAGCTTCTCACAGGAGCCATCTCAGTGGCCCCCCTGCTACCCAAAACCAGGCCATGCAAAACCAATAAAACTGGACATAAGGAAGCATTTCTTTACTGAGAGAGTAGTCAAACCCTGGAGCAGGTTTCTTAGAGAGCTGGTGAATGCCCTGAGATAGCCAGTGTTGAAAAAGCATTTGGATAATGATTAAATTGCATGCTTTAACTTTTGGACAGCCATCGAGTGGTAAGACAGTGGGACTAGATGTTCATTATTCCATTCCAACTGAAATATTTTATTATATTCTAAATAATATTAAGGAATATTAATATAAGGAATTAAGTTGTCCATAGTCACTTATGCTCTGGCATCTTTGACAAGAGTATTCATCTACATCAACTTATTTGCTTTAAATCATATGATGTATGTGTAAAAGTTATACAAGGTTATAGTTAATACTTATATAGGTCAACACTAAATTTTCACCTCAGGTACACATAATCTGACATTTTCAGTAGATTTATAACATTAAAAATTAATTTATTAAGGTAATCTAAGATTGTAAGACTATATAGAGTACCAGGTTTTCATGCTTTGAAATGGTCTCAGAATCTGGTGTTTCAAAGAGCTAAAAGAATTTTACTGTACGTAGCAGACAGTAAAAGAGACTCATTTGTTACAGGGAAGAAGACACACGTTGAAGGATGTGTTGCATAATTAGAAAGAAATATGATATCAGTGTTCTGAAGTGACCAGAAGTTACATGTTCTTGTTTTCATGAGGACACTGGTTCTGGCTTTTCTGTGAAAGACTATTCAGGAATTTTTGTATAAATTAAATGAAATCATCATGCTTGAGACAATGTTCCTTCAAATTTGTCTATTTAGATAAAAGACTCAGAAGGTATTTGAAGGAGATAGACAATCAGAGAGATGCAAAAAATAGTTATTTTACCTTTGCCTTTATAGAAAAAAAAAATTTGTTTTATTATAGACAAACTGAAATGTTAAGCCTTATAAGATGATATAGTAACCTTTTTTTACTTTAGCTGTACTACTCATCATACAGGCTGAAGGCATGTAAGATGAACTGGTGATGTCTTGATGACTGCAATGGGAAGCATCACTTTCAAAAAATCTACTCTGACAGACAAAAAGGGAATTTTCTTAGCCCTTCTTAGTGTCCATTTGTCAGCATATTGAAAAATTTTCTCCACACTGTATTTTGACAAGTTCAGTTTCTCTTTAGCTATTGCAGCTCTGTTGCCTTCACCAGGATTTTATGACCAATAAGGATTTGAATTAACTTTATTATTTATTTCCTAGGACCGCTGGCCAGGAGATATGTACAAAATCCTTAAAGAACTGTATGGCTACTTTTTTTTTTAAATTGTTAAGGATATTTTAAGACAGCTTAAATATTTAAGTGTACTTAAAATTAAGTATTTTGAGTATTATTTAGAATATATATGTATTCTAAATACACATATACATATTACAGTACATTTGTGGTTCCCAAAATAAGTAAATATTATTTTTCTTATAGGGCTAAATTATGTATTTTGTTTGCTTGTTGCGATCAGAGAGGAAAGAAGACAGCAAAATACACACTCTCTAGTTGAACCATTCTTTATCAGTATATACCTGTAGGCTTACCCTCTGTAGACTATGAAATCTAATCTTATTATACAAAATGACAAATGAAAAACCTGAAAAGCTAAGTGTAGAAGATATTCTCTGTGTTAGGGGAGTGGACATGGTGATGAGAGGAGAAAGGAGAGAAAAAGGCAGGGGAAAAATGCTATAGGAGGAAAAGATAATTATAAAGTGTAGACAGTGAAGGAAATGTCAAAAAGCATACTATCAGTCCAAGATTAATAATTGTAGTTTAAAAAAACCCAAACAACATCTATCTTTTTTTTCTCCTTGGCTTATCACTGCTAGCTACAATGAGTTCTGATTATTTTCTTAATCTGGGAGGAAAAAAAAATCATGTTTATATCCCTAATCTGCAGAGAAAAGGGGGAAAATACTTATATTTCCCTTCTGAAAGAGAGGCTAGGCAAGGCTGGAAAGTGGAAATACAGCGGTCATGCTAGTAGAAGGTTTACTGTGTTAAAAATAATTACTTACAGCAACATTTGGGAAGAGTGTAGCAAGCTTGTTTCAAATGGGTTGTAGTGAATAGTTTTTAATTTATATCCATACTGGGATCCAATTCTCAAGTTTCACACAAGATATTACAATTATATTACAAAACCAGCAGGATCCACTGTTTTGACTTAAATCTGCGAGGTTCATCTTGTCTTGAAAGCAAATTGTAATATATTTTGCTGCTACATAAAAAAAATAAAAAACCTGAAACCAAACAAACAAAATAAACCCAGATGACTCAGACCTACATAAAGGGAAAACTCATTTAACAAAATTGATGAATGCAGTTTGCATAATCAAGCAATTGTTCCACCAGTATATGGATGTAGTCTTCTTTTTGCAGGCGAATCTCAGTTTCTTTATTTGACTTGCTTGATTAGGGCATATTTGTGAAGTTGTTAATATGTATGTTGATCATGGACAGTGAGGGCATTTAACATGTTAAATATTTAGGAAAGATAATATGAGAACAGTGTTGGCTAATGATGTCTGTTCATTCATATGTAGCTTTTGTTCCTTGACTGGATGCAATGTGAAGATCTAGGAGGAAGTCAGAGGGTCTCTGGAGGGCTTGAAATTATTAACTGCAAAGGAGAAAGTAATTTAAGAAATGTTCATTTTTTTTGGGATAAAAATCAGAAAGGTCTGCTTCCTCTTTAGGCATGCCGAGCTGTTGTGAACTCACCTGATTTGCTGCATTTCACATCTTACCTATGTTGTCAATGACCAAAGTATTTCAGAAACAAGCATTTGAGATCTGCCCCTAAAATGCCTTCCTGAGGCCTTAGAAGCCCCTCTCTTAGGCCTGTTAAGATCCAATTATTATTAAGGTTCTTAGAAATACCCAGCCTGAATTAAGGTGCAAACAAGACCATATGCCAGTCAGTAGTGTGTGCTTTATTTGGTATGAGAGAGAGACAGAGAAAGAAAGAGGAAAAGAGAGAAAGGAAGAAATCGAGAAAGGAATGGGAGGAATAGAGATGGACAGAGACAGCACAGAATAATATCACTGCTCCGTGGGTCCAACTGGCGTCCTGATGATCCTCTTCAGCTGGTCCTCTCAGTGGTGGAGGTCCTCCCCTGAAGAACGTAGAATCCGATGGGTATATAGGCTCAGGCTATGTAGGTGTGTCCAGGCATGTCCCCCTGAAGGGAGGGACAGTCTCTTGCAGCAGTCTCTGGGTCTGTTGCATCATGTGCAGTCCTGTGGGGCAAAGCCTCTCACGTGAATGTCCCGTGGATGTGCCCTGTGGGGTTGGGGGTTCCACAGCTGGGCCGGTTTGTTTAATTGGAGGATGAGTGTTTATTGCCTCTCACCAGCGGTTACGCCATACACCCAAAAACCTCCTCCTCCCCCCTTGGTTGGAGGGAGTCTGTGTAAACCTGGCTTCTGTGAGCTGTGCTTTCCCCCCCCCACCCCAAACTCAGCTGGGATTGTAGCTGGAGGCTTTGGCCTATTGTGGATGCGTACCTTTCCCTCAGCCTGAGGTGACTGAACAATGGGTTTCCTTTTATCTAATCAGCTGTTCGACTTAGAGTACAAAGTTCTTCAAGGAGGTTTCTGTGGCTGTAGCTTCTTTAAAACTTTATATCAATGTTTGAGGCATGAGCTATTTTCAGTGTCTGACAAGACCTTACCTTAATTTTAGTCAAATATGGCCTCATCCTATTTCACGTGACAAAAATATTAATGTTTAAGGAAAACATTTACATCTTTAGTTTCAAAATTATTTTTCCAAGTGTGTGTGGTTTTGACTGCATAATGGGCTTGTGAGTAGTAAATACACACACACACACACACACACACACACACATATATATATGTGCACAATTTATTCTGCAAATATGAGGGTATGAACTGTTTGCCTTGTACATTTAGTGGACAGGCATCCAAAACCAGCTTATTCCTTCTTAAGGAAGTGACAGGGCTTATCTGGAAGAGATGAATATTCAATGATATTGCAATGCTGCAATGTTTGCAGCAAAAATGCTCGTGCTTCCTGAGCTATGTTTCTCCGTATATATATCAACAGAGATACTGTGTACTGGTACTCCAGCATTTATTGGAATACGAGGTACTGTGTGCTGACCAGAATTATGTGCTGTATTATAGTTCCATATTTTCAGCATTCACAGTTTCTCTGAGTCATCTGAGCTCTAGTATTATCCAGGAGATGTGATTTTGTTCAGCACAGTAAGCCTGACTAACTGCAGTGAAGCATCTCACCACTGTTTTTGCAAACTGATCCAACCTCAATAGCAGGGAGACATGAATCTCAATTTTGGGCTCCCCTCACCTGCATGAGAGGAGAGGCAGTACTTGACTGTGTGCCGGGCTGTGCAGGCGCGAGAGGGGATGTGTCTGCAGACCCATGATGCCCATTCCTGTTACATCTGCAACTTGCTCATTGCCAAGCCATTCACAAGGAAAGAGATCTGGCTTTTAGTGTAAAAGCTGCTTTCCAAACACCTGTTCCAATTTTGTCCAGAAAACCAGCAGCCAGGTGGATGCTTATATCTGGTGGATGGGCTATGGCCTTCAAGTCACCTGATGGGTCTCACTGAAAAATACTAGCCTCTGATGCTCAGCAAAATATTCTGGATTTCTCAGGAGTGTCACTCCTCCCAAATCCAGTCCTCCTTTATTATCATGGGTTGTGCAAACAAAAGTTAAATAATAGCCTACAAAATTATGGAGTCATAGGAAGAAAATGGCTACTGGTATTAGAAAAAAATTCTGATTCCAGCTCTTAGGTACTGTGGTCAGAACGACGATGATTTATAGTGTAAATGAGATGAGAAGGGCGAAGAGTACATACAAGTAAAAATCTTACAGAATCGTGACCTCTGAAACGTTTACTATGAACAACTGCTCATGAACAGTCTTGCATATGTAACTATGAGGGAGACAAGCAAAATAAAAATTATTACCATTTCAATCAGATTTCAATCAGTTTCAATTCAGCTCAATCAATTTTTGTATAATTATTTTGAAACCCACTCAACTACATTGAACTGTCTACTTAGTCAGCTTCTCTGGAAATTGCCCTCTCTGCCCTCTCATAGTGCTATGTGTGAACACAGGGTTTATTTTCACATAAAAAAAACCTTTGAAGCTGATTTTCAATGTTGGATTTAATTACTAGCGCAATTCCTACTTTCCTAACCTGATCTCACAGACACTTCATCAGCTCCTGTTTGTCCTTCATTTCTCTGTCAAGGCAGTGCAAATCACAACCACAGGAATGCTTTGCACAGGCACACCTGGCAGCTCACCAGTGGTTTGTTTCAAATTCCCAATAGAAGCAACTCCCAGCATAACTAAAATGAAACGATCTGATACTACTTTCATTTCCCCGTGTGAGCTACACTGGACTCATCTCTCCTGCTTTGAATTTTCAGGTTGCAGTGTGGGACGCATTCCCTCTGGACAGGTGAGATGTACGCAAGGCAGAAGGCAAGTACGATAACTCCCCTGCACAAGCACAGGCAGCTCTCTCTGTACACGTCAGTAAGCAGCCAAGCTGACAGCTGACCCATGGCAAGGTTATGTCTTTCTACCCATTGCTTGTAATCTAGTGCATGCATTAGAAGCTTGAGGACACACTTAGTGTTTGCTGATCTAAACAGACTTCATACACGCTCTTTATTACTCTAAAAGGACAAACACTTTAGATTAAATTCCCCAGCTGAAAACTCAAGGTTATTTGGACAGAGAAAATGTCCTTTCAGCAACTGTTGCATGACAAACTCTGTTCTGAGATATTTTGCGGCTCTAGATTAGAAGACGGGAAAAGTAGCAGAATGGAACTCACTCCAGCATATATGGCCTCTGTTTAAAGGTTTATTTCTTACCTCCAAGTCTTGCTATTTGAAAAAAAAAAATAGCATGCCACAGGATCAACAAACATCCATAATTAAGTCCAAATGATTCACAATGGGCATAGGATTTCCACAAGTTAAATTTTGACATAGACTGGTCCAATACTCAGAAGAAAACTATGGAAAAAAATGGCTTAATCCCACATGTGCCTTTTGAATTCTGGCACTAGGGTCAGAAAACATTCCAGTCACCACATTGCACAACAGTCCCCTATTTCTTGTTTTATAACATTTGCAGAGGGTCTATGTTATTTAATGTATTTTTGGCATGTATTTGGGGCTGCTGACTGCTAACAATGTGAGGAGTCACACTCAACTCTTCTCTTGCTCAGTTGCATAACGTGTATTGCTCAGGGTGCAGTGCACTTGGACAACCTCCACAGCACACCGTTAGCATACCTAAAAATACATCAACTGGCAGAAAGATGTATTCTTGTCCTCTTTCTGTGCTGGTTGTTTACGATATTATTTAGAAATCTAAACTTGGAAGCTTGCATTTTGCACTTCTATTTTTTTCCAGATTTGTTGTATTATTGCAGGATTATTATCTACTGTAGTATGCCAAGGAATGCTTTTTTTGTTGTTCTGTATGTCTTTAACCTGGATTTGTTCCTGGCTCTGTCTGGAACAGAGCTTGCTTTCAGAAATTCCTCAGGAGACTTTGTTGCAGTAGCCTTTTCTTGCTCATATGGATAAGCTGCAGGTGTCTGTACTGTCACTTTACTGTCACTGTTATGCCATGAGACATATCCAGCCCATTTTGATATTTCTTTGACAGGCAGGAGTAAAATCCTTCAAAATAAAATCAGCTTTTTTCCCCCCTGACTACAGCAAATTGATTGTTTCTTTAAATAACAGTGGTGGGTTTTTTCCTTAAAAATTTTATGATCAGCAACACCACCAAAAATGAAGAGAGTAAAGAAAGCAACCTAACTAATAGTGAAGTTACAAATGCTGATTGTTATTTTTTCTTTATTTTTCTTTTTTTTCTTCTTTTTTTTCCCCCCACTAAATGCATTTGCAGTATATACAAGCTCTGATACTTTTAGCTTGCTGGTAATAATCCATTCATGATTTGCTTGGATGAACCAACCTATTTCTAGGACTTGCTGTCCTCATATACTCCTAGCATTCATCACCTGGGAATTCTGTGCTTAAAAAACCCTGTCATATAACTTCACGAATACACTTTTCTCCAAGGATCTCACCTTAAAAATTTTTAATAGATAAATAGGAAAACAACTTTTCTATACACCATTGACTTTTTCTCTATATCACATTTAACTTGTTTTGAAGCTAGATCTTGGGATAAATAGTGCCTTTGAATTCCTAGATCCAATATTCTGCAAATTAACCTGTCATTTATGATCCCTTTGAATACATCTGGGAAAACATACTTGTCTTCTGTCTCTCCATGGGATCCCAAAGGACTTAAGCCGCATTTATCACTACCTCTAAATACAAATTTGAAGCATAAGACAGACTCCTTTGAAATCCAAAGTCTTTATAAATTTTCCAGAATAGAACAGTAAAGGAAAAAAAAAACCAGAAAAGAGAGCTGCTTGTGAACATATAATCATATATACATTCTGATAAAAAACATGCTTCATTTGATACTTATAAAATAATGCTACACAGGCATTAATGCGTTTTATCTTTTTAGGTAGCATGTTGATAGAGAAAGGAAAAGACAGAACAACTCCTGGTGAATTAGTTTTTCTTTCTGGAGGAAATGGAAATACAGGCTACTACTAAGAGTTAAAGTAGCGCTTTATTTTGCCCAAAGGCTGCTCCTATTCTTCTTGTATTCTGTTAGTCCCCAGAGCAGGTAAAATGCTTTAATATAGGTTGAAAATCTCTGTGCATGCCAGGCTGCAGATGAGCCCCTGTGTCCCAGACAAGTGCTGCACAGACTCACACCATGACATCTCAGTGCCTGCGCCCAAGCCTATGGCAACTGTGTGGAACTGGATAAAGCACAATCAGAAAACCAACCCAAACCTGAGCAGTCATCTAATTATCTACTCCCACAGCACACAAATGTTTTCACAGTATATTCTTCATGCTGAGTTCTGAAAAATGCAATCTTTCTTTTTAAGCGTGTGTTCATAATCTTTGCAATGGGCCGATACAACAGAGGAGTGTGGGAGGGAAGGCTTCTAACAAACAAGGTACCCTTCACCTACTAAGTAGTCACAGTCAGGCAAAAAGATGTTTTAAGTGCTAAAATTGCATGAAGGTTCAAAAGGTGAACCAAACCCAAAAAAACCAAGTTACCAAAAAAGATAAATAAATTAAATAAAAACAAAATATGCACACACATACACAAATAACCACCACCACCAACAAAAACAGAACAGGGAGCATGGGGAGAAAGGATTATTAGATCACAAAAATGTGGATAGGATTCAGGCAGTGTCATCCATAAATCACGAGAGACCAGCAAAGTACACTGGAGAAATATCACTAGATGTTTTCCAGGTTTCTCCTTCTTCCAAAAGGTGCTCATTCTTCACAAGGGTCATGAATAGAATAACAGGCTAGACCTTATCTCTAACCTACTACAGCATGAGAGAATTAAGAAAAGAGAGATACAGGTCACAAATGGCAGTTTGGATTGCAAACTGAGATTATTGCTTAATGAATGAAGTCAGTTACAAAGTAATGAATGGTATTTGGGATGTGCAGTCACACTTGCTCTCACTGATATGTGCTGCAAGTCTTAACCTCTTCTATATTAAGGTGAGTTCCTGGTTTCCAGGTGGAGCTTTGATGTAAGTGCTGCCATTTAGCTTTGAAGCTACAATCTATACTAGAGATTTTTTTCTTCCCCTTACAACATCAAAGAGGAGAAATGCTTTAAAGTATCTTCCATACCATAATACAGGAAAATGAAAACACAATTTTATTTGAAGGTAGACATACTTGGCAACAAATATATCAGATTATTTTCAAAAAGAATCCAGAATGTATTGTAATTTTATTTTATTTTCGAAACTTAAATCAGTATTCATGGGTATTTTTGCCTCTGTTATCTACAAAACTTCTTGAATCAGAGTAACGCAATAAGACAGAATTTGGAAAGACAATCCAGATAGAGTATAGGATTTTCCCCAGAGTGTTACATGCTCTGAAAGACACTGCCTAATACATCTTTCTCTTTAAAATACAGTTTTTTAAGTGAAGAAATTTGCTACAAGCAGAAACATGGATTTTGATGTTTGGAAAACCGTAACAAACCACCTAGGTCCTTAAACTGCGCAGTAATGTTCACAAGAAGCAAGAGGATTCTATTCTTATCAGGTGTTAGTGCAGTTGTCTCCCCTATAATGTTGCCTGTTCTACCTGCGTATTCCATTCATGCAGTGCAATAGCAATAATAGTTTCCTCAGTCACACAGGATGAAATAGGAATCTGAAAATATGCTAACAGTTTAGACTGTCATTGCAATTTGGTACAACTGCTAACTCTGCACATAATTGTTGCCTGGGAAGAGTATTCCCAGGAGCACTATTTAAAAATAGTTCCAGTAATTTATGTTATTACCATGGCTCCTTAAAGCTGCTCGTTAGTTGGACCAAAAGGTTTCCAAAGGTGAGAGCCAGTCAAATTCTCTTAAGAAACTCAACCGTGAGGCCAGAGTAGTAGGTAAAGATCCAGCAATATGTCCTTTATTGGCCCTCAATAAGAAAAGGTTAACAGAAGATTTCACAGGGCCAGAACTTCACTATCCAGCTTCTTAGTAGCTTAAAGAGCTGCTTAAAAAGGTGATGTTTTTAAAAGGGAAGTTATCACAAGGAGCAGCTTTCCTCTGCCTACATTTCTAGCTCTATCTTCTGCTAATCTGATCTCACATGTGAAAAATAGTCATATAAAGACGATAACAACTGAAATCTCTGCCCTAAACTGAGGTGTATTGCTTGCCTTTTTTTTTTCCTTAAAACCAGACCTCTTTCTTTCATAATCTTGACAGGAATTTTTATATTAGAAAAACTAAGTAATGCACAAAAGGCTTAGCATGTGGAAAGTTAGCAGTGAGGGGAATGAAAGAGAGATGCGGGTGGCTGAGTTGCAAAGATACAATGGAAAAAGAGTAATACAAAAAAAATCCAACAAGCATAAAAGATATACAGTAAAAAGAAATGCAAATATATAATTAAATGGGGAAAAAAGGAAGAGTGGAGCTACCCCTCTTCAAATATGTTTGTTGCAACCAAATCTTCCTGATATGCCTCCTTATTTACTTGTATCTCACAATATCAGACTGGATTTTATCACTGATCAGTCACCCATGTACATAAATTTTTATTGCCATATTCAGTATGGTCAAACAGATGAAATACCTAAATAATTGGTATTAAACTTTACAGATTTTTTAGCAAACCAGACTCATTGTAACCTCCATTACATTAAAGGGAAATCAGGGAAATCATCAAAAAGTGCTTTTTTGTGGTTGTTTGTTTGGGGCTTGGGGTTGGTTTTTGGTTTTGGTTTTTTTTTTTGGTTTTTGGGGGGTTTTTTTGTTTAGTCTTTTTGGTTGTTTTGTTTGTTTGTTTGTTTGTCATTGTTTGTTTGTGAGTTTTGTCCATTAAGAAAAGAAAAAAAATGTGCGAACATTTATTTATGCAGCAATGCTCTGAGTGCTACTAGACAAAGAGTAACTAGACTAGCTGCAAAATAACACTTCTATTTGCAGCAATATTTTTCAACTATATGAAATCACCAAACTGTTTCATCATATCAGTACTTGTACCAACACACAAGGATAGAGGTTGTTTAAGCTAAAACTAAAGTAGAAACTTACATGGAAACACAGTTTTAAGATCCTAATTCCTTGCTATTTGTAGCCCTAGTACGATTTCATGTAGTGAATACCTATACCTGTATGATCAATAACAGGGTCACTAGAGAAAATTTATGAAATTCATGAAGCTGCATGCAAGATTGTCTTAAGTCTTGTTGGGTTATTTTATTCCTTTTCGCCATATTGCATTTCCCCTATTCTTATTCCTGTCACATTTCTTTGCACTACATTTTAACATATTCAGTTTGGATTGTAACTGGTCTGTTTGCAAAAAGTTCTTTGTTTCATCCCTTGAGATACCTGTTTCTTTAAAAGAAAAATAAAATGCTGTCTAGGATTTGCAAAGAAATGAATAGATATTTTTATTTATTTAAAGATTTTATCAATATAGAAAAAAAAATCACTTGGAAACTTAGATTGCATAGAAAAGCCTGAATCACTACAGAACACAAAGATTTTGGATAACATTTATTGCAAGAGGAAAAAACAGCTAAATAGATAACAGATGCAATAAAAGCAAAAATACACAAAGTACAATTTAGTCCTCAGTGATTACAGCAAACTCTTCTCAACAGTGCAAAAAATTGTTCACAGATCAGGGATCATTAGGAAGCATTTTAGCCAGCTCAAGTGCCTAAACATAGTGCCACTATGATTCTCTGCACCATTAGTGTACAACCAGCTTGTTCTCCACAAGGATGTGGGTCTTCTCTTGGCTGTGTCTGCCAGCTCTGTGAGGATTTTTCAGATAACCTGGAGCACCTTAAGTGGATGCCTGCGTTTGGGCAAGAGAATTGCTGCCCTCTGTCATGAAGTGTATAACAGATATTCCTTTATAGCAGATAATAGCATCTAATCACATAGACTGGATTTGCATTCTTCAGAAGAAGCAATGTAAACAGCAGCTGTGTTGGCAACAAATGCAGCCCTCATCGTACAGCCTTACATACGGTATATATTCTCAGAAATCTCTCATGTTTTAGTTCAGGGACTATTTTCCAGAGCCTGACTAAGGTCTCCTCAGAAAGCTCTACAGCCCAACCACAGAAGGGATGGTCAGGAGTAGGGCACTACCAGATGGTTTCTTATGAAACTGCCAGTTTCTTTTCTGTCTGCATCCTCTCTTCCTGCCCTCACAGAAGTCTGCCACAGTAGTCACCAAAATGTTTAAGGAAATAATCTTTAACCAGTGGGAGCAAGAAAGTGTCAAGTGTGGAATAGGGGAAGAATCAGCAAGTATCTAATGAGGCAAATTGAAAAAGACATCTAAAACAGGCAGCCTTAATGGGGAGTTGGGAGAGCTGGTGGATATTTAGTGAGAGAAAATCCAAGACCAGAAGTAGGATCTGGTGCTGAGAAGAGGATGGAAATTGACTATGAAATTAAACTACTTGAGAGTCCAGTCAGAAGACCAGAGTGCAAGATGCAGCGGGGAGATGTTCAGAGCACCTATGCTAATGCTTGGCAGAGTGACATCATCATCCTACCTACCTACTGTACATATTAGTAAATAAAGAATTATTCTCTGTTTTAAATTGTTTTCATCCCGCTGACAGAAGCTCTTTCACGGAATAAAAGACTGCTGGAAAAAGTGACCCAGTGAGGGAGGGTCATTCTTCTCTCTCTGTTTCCATCATTGCTATTACTTTTTTACAGGTTCCCATGTGTGCCAGCAGTCTTTTGGAGACTTTCCGGTTTGCAGAAGACATGACATACATCTTTCTGCAGCCCCTGGCAGTATTTTTCATTGTGTTCACTCTGATGCCCTGCTAGAGCACCTCGATCTACTGAGACTTTTCCTGTTCTCTGCTGTGCTAACTCAGTGCTGGCTGTGTTTCTCACACACTCAATATCATCTTTTCGTGGATAGCCTACCCTCATGCTCTAGAAGCTTCTCTGCACAAACATTTGTCATTTTTTCTCATGCAATTTCTTGTTCCTTCATATGCTTACACCCTCCTCTCTGTGCAGCTACCAGGACCGCTGTGCTGGCTCTGGAGAGGGTTAATTTTGCAGTAGCTGGGAGGTGGCATGGCCAGGACCCTGAGGTTGTTCCATACCACCTCATGTCATGGCTAGAGGTGGGAGAAAGGGGCTCTCTCTCTTCCAGGGAAAAGGGCTTCCTTCTAGTTGAGAAAACACGGTGGGAGAGCCATCCACTATTGTTTTATTGTGCATGTGAATATTTTTCTTTTTTTATACATTTTGTTATTAGTATTGTTGCTGTTACTGTTCATTTTCTTACGTGATTGCTGTTTCCAGTCAATTGTGCTTATATAAACCTGTGATCTTCGCCTTTTGTGCCTCCAGTTCTCCTCTCTGGCCACCTATGGAGGGGGTGAGGGTGGGAAAGAAGAGAAGTGGGGGAGTGAGTGAGTGGCTGCATGACTTTGGAGAGCCTTGGGAGAACTAAATTGAGGATTACCGTTCCTAAACCATGACAACAAAACAAAGAAGAAATCTTTTTAACAGAACAGAAGTTAACACATATTGTAAAGCACAAAGAAAAAATTAAATGTTTTCCATTACATTTGTTAAGGATTGGATAAATCCTTAGATTTCTGTTGTGGCAACTCTAACCCGAAGTTATTTATTTCCTCACCCATGTGTTTCCATATATGTGTCAACATTTATGCTATTGATCCAATACAGCCTATTGCAAAAGGCTTGTGTAAACGTCTGTGCATCATTAAGCTTTTTATATCAAGGGATAGATAACATCTAACAACATCAAAAATTTTGGAATATGCAATATTTCCTTCCATAAAGAATTCTGGTATCTTATTAATATTTTTTCTTTCAAGATCCTTATATTTTGAAACGGCTGTTCATTCAATATGACATTTTCTGTATGTTTCATTGTTTCTGGTCATTGCAAAACGTTTGCATAAAAAGAGTTTATTTTTCTTGTCTTCATTTGCTTCTACTGCCTCATAATCATAACAGAACGATACAATAGATAAGTAGCATAGTTAGTAAGTAAAATAAATTTTGAAATCTCCCATACAGTTTCCATTTCTTCTTAGTATAAAACTGTGACACAGATATAGATACTCTTGTTGGCCATAGAAAAGGTATGGGAATGTTCACACTCATTTTGGGGTGCAGCCTTTGGCGTTCTGCATGTCTGAGTCTCACACTGCAGGGCCGAACCCCTCCAGGTGATTCATTTCCATAGCCGACATCACTGTGGTTTTTGCAAGACTCTCCTGCTTGTGGGAACCTTCCTCAGTCAGCTGTGCATTCCCTGCCTTCCTGAGCAGAGACTTCCATCCATTTCACAACATTCCTCATAGCCTAAGAAGCTCCCTTAAAAGAAAAGGAAGATGCTATAACGGCACAGAATGAGGTACCAGTATGCTGAGATGTTTGTGTGTTTGTAAGTAGAAAATGTTTATTAGCTCACAGCTGCTGGATCTGATGGAATCATGGCAAGATGATCCTTCAAACATGAGGAGGTGAACAAGAAAATATCTGGGGAAGCTCATCAAACACTTTCTAATACTTACAATCTAAAAATATGAACCAAACTTTTCGCTGAGAGAAAGCCATAGTATCATCACCATGGTATCTGTGACCATTTGGGTCTCAGAACCGGCCTGCATGTGAATCACAAATGGCTGAATCTTTCAAAGCAAAAACTCTGGGTCTTGGGCTGTTTCTGTTATTTGGTTTCAAGGACAATTTGAGCCCAAGAGGCCTTCCTGCAAGACTGCTATATGTCTCCTGAATTATTTCCCATATATAAGGCAAATCCTTGCTGCTGGAGAGGAGCCAGCTCTGTGAGTGAATGAATGGCTCTGATAACAGCTTTCCAAACCTGAGATCTGGAGCAGAAAGGTGAGGGTAGAGATATGGGCTATGGTATGTGGACATAGAATGGATGCTATTCTATACTCAGAGAAGCACCACAAGTAATTTTGGGAACAATTCTAGATTGAGTTGTCTTTTGCTAAGCAGGAGTAAGGATAGCCTCCAATTTTAATTTTATTCTAACACTGAAAGTGGAGTGGTTAGTGGTTAAAATCCTCCCATCTCCAGTACTTAGAAAGATTTATTTCTGACATTATTTGCATAATCTAGAAGAGAACTGAAGATTTACCCTGTAGCTGGAGTGTAAATAAGAACCTCAGAGTTGTGCAGTTCTTTGCCTGCCTACTTCTTCAACAGTGGTTGACGTAACCAACCACTAAACCTAGAGCTGCTGTTATGTTTCAGCATAAGCATAAGCTCTTTTGTCCATCCATCCTAGAGCTACGGTTTGAAAGTCTTATTATGTACAGCAACTGTTCAACTCCTCTTCCCAGTTAGCCCTTTGCTCCAGTCTTTCCATAAAAATATAAAGATACCAGTGGCTGTAAGTGAAGTTTAATCTTCCTTGGAAAGAATAATCAAAGATGTCCTGAGAACTCTTTTTTAAGTATTTATTGCATGTTATCCACTGTGATTATGCTTTTTTGCAATAAAGCCTTCATTGGCATTAGTTGCTGACTTGGTAATTACATAGATCGAATCCAGGGACTGAAAAGTTCACAACATTTTCCTCATATGTGATTTATGATTGTTGATCATTTCAGTTAGCAAAGGCTGTTCATCTTGAAAATGATAAGGAGAGAAAATTCCAGTCATTTTAATCAAGGAAATTGCCAAAAAAGAGAAAGAAAATTAACCTCTGCTTTTCATGTCTGATCACATGAGATAACCACAGGCCATCACATTTCAGGTTATCCTATTGCGTTATTATCATCTTCATGAATCAGATTGCTCGGGGACCCTTCTGAGTAATAAGAAGTCAGTGACGGTACTGTCATTTAACTTGTTTTTCATTCAGGGAGTAGTTCATCGTTGCTTTGAGTAAATCGCATTGTCCATTGGATTTCAGCCCATATAAAATTCAATAAGCCACATGCTGTTTGTGGAGAAAAAAATAAAGATTGTCTACTACAAGGTTCAATAAACATTTTTATTACCAGACTGATTTGATTAATTCTAAAAGATTTTTTAATATTTGCAGAAAATTTTTCATGTTTGAAGTTAGCAATATATATAAAGAGATGAATAGGAACTTGTGATATTTGTGTTTTAGGGGATTTTTGTATTTTAATTTCTTTTTTTTTCTTGGGGCAGTGTTACCAACCTGTTCATACTGATTTACGGCTCATCAAAAGACAATGAACTGTAGCATAGGAAATCTTGCTGTAACATAAATCTGCATGTTTTTTAAAACTACGTTGAAATGTGGTAATTATAATGAATATTAAGCTAATTAACCTTCTTGTTCTATGTTTCCTAGTAATATTTTTCTTCCATGACTGTCATTATCAGTAAAGCCATAGCCAGTTCACCTGTTGAGTATCCTTCCACTTCAGTAAAAATACAAAGCATGATAAATTACACAAGACCAAAATATTTTGAGCTATGATTTATAGACAATTATTTAAAAAGTACGTAGAAATATGAAATAGTTTGTGATGATTGAACAACCACAATTCAATTAAATAAGGGACTAGATTGTCACATTCATCTGCAGATATTAATCCTCATCACTAGACCCCTGAGCCCAGAAATGTGGTTTAGAAATCTCCCCAAAATCAGATTTGTCTTCAAACAGGGACAAGAGAAAAGTAGGAGAGAGGGGAAAGTTACAGGCAACCCTCCTGGATGGGTCAAGAGCAATAGTAAAGAACATTTTTTCACATTTCAGTACATTCACTTACTCTCATGGTCAGAAAGAGACACAGTTGAATGAAAAACCGAGTACCAGTCAGTATTGTGGGTTCATCTTTTTGGGTGTGCTCTCATGTTTCAGTCAAAAAAAAATCTGTTACAGGAGCTCTGGCAATGCACGAATTCCAGCATCTCAAGTATTGACAAATAATCAAATTTGGGAAAGCAGTATTGTACCACTTACAGGTACCCAAGGCGGCAGCAACACTGAGGGGTGCAGGGTCAGCTCCTGTGAGGAGAGGCTGGAGCTGATCCATGCCAGACACAGTTGGTTCCTGGCCCCACCGCAGGCCAAAGCTGAACCTGTCAAAAAAATATTTGAAGAAACTCACTCATCAAATTTAGAAATAGATACCTTTTTCTGTGGTTAGGATGTAAATTTATTGCTTCTTGAAGCACATTACAAACCTCTACCAGACAATTTTTGCAGAAGTTCCTGTCAAATTTATCTAGCCAGTGGCTGGTGAATTTTTTTTCTCATCTTTTAGGATTTATTAAATTTTTATGCAAAGGTTGCTGCTTAAGTAGATCTAAGAAGGCCTCTTAGTGGCAGAAAGGTCTGTATTCTGGCAGTAAGGTAATGGGGAGCCCCTTCTGTTCATCACAACAGGTGAGCAACAATTAGCAGACTGAACTTATATTTTCTTTGATATTATTGTATTTCTTGATGAATAAAACATTTTAGAATAACTAGGAAAATGTTTAAAATCTTTCTTTCTATCCTGAAGGTTAAGACTGTTGGAGAAGTTCATTCAGTTTTGACCAAAATGAAAGTAGTTGGTGACATGACAGGCAGAATCAGGAGCTGCCCGCTGTAGACTGTGCAAAGCTGTCTCATTCAAGGCACGGCCTCACATAGCTCTTCAGGGTTTACTGGTGGTGAGTGGCTGTGAAGCTTGAGTGAGACCACGGGGCTTCCTTTCATAGGAAGGATCACAGAGAGCGTTTCCCTGGTTAGAACACCAAAACAGTGCTGCACTTGATATGTGTCAGTTTCCACATTTAAGAGTTCTTACAAGCATTCAAATTGACACTACTGAGTAGATGAATTAACATATTGCTTTTGTGAAAAAAACTTTCCTACTGCTGTTCAGGTGTATTGCAGATTGCTGTATCTCTTACACTCTTTTCAAGTGCTTGCTTTGTAACTATAACAGTTTATGATGCTCTATTTTTATTTTTTTCTGAGGAGCTGTAAGATGGGAATTGCAAGAGTGCTTGCAAAGCATGAGCTGGTACACAAACACCGACTGTTTCTGAACCCTCCTTTTGTTCCACAACAGTTCTGCTTTATTTTGACAGCCGAATTTTCGTTTTACTATTTTGATAGGTTTTGTGTATGCATGTTAAAAATCCTGCTTGATAGCAAGAGGAGTTCTTTGATAGAAATGCAAAGCATAAAGGAAGGATAAACATTTGTCAGTTGCTGTCTGCTAATGTAACTTTCACTATTAAGTTTAAAATTATGTGTGAAAGACATATTAAACATTTCATGCGCACATGATACAGTTATACATATCCTATCCTCATCTGTGTTCAAGAATATATAAATATTGGCACTAGCACTTTGCAGTTATCTTCATATCTATCTATCTGCCTATCTATCTATCTATCTATCTATCTATCTATCTATCTGTCTGTCTATCTGTCTGTCTGTCTATCTATCTACCTGTCTATATATCTCAACATAATGTTGGCTGTTTCCAAATCCATGTGGGTATATCAATAATGTCTACATCCTCTTTGCCATTTTGTGCTTTCTAGACGTTTATCTCAGGATTGTATTGTAGGAGATACATTCCAAAGGCTGAATGTACAAATATATATATAAAATATATATATAGAAGTGAACAAAAGACCATTTGATTAGCCAGGTTTGTGTTTAACTTGTCTAATTTATCTGAGCATGTACAAAAATTTATTTTGGTAACTCCTTCACTCTTTAGAAAATCATGTGCAGCACTAAAATTTGCCAGAGAAAATGTTTATATCGAAAATCCTTTTAAAGATATAGAAATGGCAGGGTAGCACTCTCATGCTTTAACCCTGACTGACAGCTCAGTCCCAACAGCTACTTGCTCACTCTCCCCACAGTGGGATGGGGGAGAGAAAGGGAAGGGTAAAACAGAGAAAAGTTGTGTGCTGAAATAAAGGAAGTTTAATAGGGAAAGCAAAACTGCACATGCAGACAAAGCAAAACAAGGAATTAATTCATCACTTCTCATGGGCAGGCAGGTGCTCAGCCAGCCCCAGGAAAGCAAGACTCCATCATACATTACGATGAACATCCCATGGTCTAGTTGAAAAGGTGGTGTTAGGTCATAGTTTGGACTCCATGATCTCAAAGGTCTTTTCCAGCCTAGTTAATTCTGTGATTCTGTGAATATCTCTCTGGGCATTTGGGGTCAGCCGTCCTGACAGTGTCCCTTCCCATCATCTTGTGCATTCCTGGCTCCCTCACTGGTGGGTGGTGTGAGGAGCAGAAAAGGCCTTGACTCTGTGTAAGCCCTGCTCAGCAATACTTGGTGCACATCTTTGTGTTATCATCACTGTTTTCAGTACCAAATCCAAAACACAGCCCCACACAAGCTGCTATGAAAAAAATAAACTCTATCTCAGCTGAAACCAGTACAGTCACAAAATTCTCGCCTGAATATACCACATTCAGGCATGTGAGAGATGTTTTTTGCTTTAAAAGAAAACGCAAAGTTTGATCATGTTTAACAGGCAGGACATATTTTTTCCGTTTTAAGAATTTCAAAACTTAATTTCTAGGTGTCTAACTTTGAGGACTCTTTTTTTGTCAGCATAGTCCACTTCACATGGAAAAATCATGGACTTTGCAAAATTCTTAGTGTTCAAAAACAAACACCACCTGTCATCAGTGACAATCATGTTAAAAGTTGGATCATGAAAATGCTGACCAAAAAGAACCCCAGCTGCAATTATCAAAAATAAAAATTAGACTTGAGTGCTGGGTTTTGGTAATTTTGGTTTTGTTTTATTTTGGAGGGTTTTGTGCTTCTGTTTTTTATTTTCCCCAACAAAATCTACCTTTCAAATTTTTCAATGGGAAAAATAAATAGGAAGAAAGATAAAAAAATTAAAATATACATATATATGTGTCATTCTGTCTTCCAAGATCAGTTCTGATGTTGCAAGATCAGCTTCAGTTGGGCATATTCCATTATCAGAGTAATCATTTTCTTTTTCTTTGTTCATATATAATCTCTTGTTTTTTCTTTTTTCAGTAAGTTTTCCTTTTTAAGTAGGGGTCAAAATTAATTACACTGTGATTGAGGACTGGTTGGTTTCACTACTTGTGAATTTAATTATGATCCATATCAGGAATTATGGTATAACATTTATTAATTGTTTGTAATTTGCAGTTCACTCATTCAAACACTTCACTGCATGGCAAACAGTGTTTCCTGTCCATTTTGAAATGGAAAAAGGGGACTTGACTGTTGTGGTGGTTAGACCTTTGCTGGATGCCAGTTGCCCCCCAAGCTGATCTACCCAAGCTCTATCTAAACCAGCCACCAGCATCTATTTCAAGGAGATTTCACTTGCGTGGCTCTCTTGATTGCGGCACATTTCACATTCACGGATAACCTGTGTGATGGCCTCCATGGTCAGGCCACCCCTCGATCACAAGCCCATCTCTATGTGGCATGAAGTAGCAGGAATGACCATGAATCAACAAAGAACGAATTTCGTAAGGAGCAAGGAGAGTGTGATGATGACCCCAGCTGGGCCAGTGTTAGTGCCCAGCCCTCTTGTGTGCTGCTTTTCCTGTCCTGACCACCCATCCTGATGGAATGCAAGTCATGGCCTGTTTTTGAATATCTGGTGAGGTGGAGGTAGCCCATGAAATGGGAAAATAAAATCTGTCTGTATAAGGATGGGTGATAGTAGTTAATGAAAATGTATAAATCTGTATCTTGGGTAGAGAATAAACCATTTTTTTTCTCTTTGTTTGTGCTCATGCAAATTTTGTTTTCACTTTTGTAAACTGCTTTATCTCAACCTACGTGTCATTTTCCATCTCTCCCCCGTCCAGCTGGTAAGTGATACAGCAGCTTGGTGGGCACCTGGTGTCCAGCCAAGGTCAAATTAGCACAACTGTATGGAAAAGACCATCTTGACAGCATTTCCATTTGTCAAAAAGACACAGAAATCTAATTTTTTTTTGGTTGTAAAATGAATATGCCGATTATATATGATGATCTTTGATAAAATAATAATCCTTTTTCTAAGGAAAACCAGTTACAGTATATATTAAGCCAGGGAGTTTATTTCTTTCTGTGAAGAACACAAAGTAGGATTCTGTACTGAAAGGGTTATATTTCTTATGAAATAGCATGTGGAAATTTCTTGTGTGTATCTGTGGTTGCAAAGCAGGAAGAAACATTTAACCAACATATAAATAATTAGAAAAAGAAACAAATCACACCATAGTCACAACAAATGTAAACTATTCTTCCCAAAATGAAATTCACATATATCAGGTTGCATCTAAATTACATTTCAATGCCTGACATAGAAAACCTTAAAACAAGGTTTTATTATGGGAACACATACACAGTTCTACTCTGTGCTGCATTGACAGCGTGAATATTTAAAGCCATAATTAATTTGCCAACTACGTAAAAATTATACATTTCTCATATATGTGGCAAAATTCCAGTCCATGCTATCACATTTAAAGAGTATTATCCTTCTTGGGTTGATGAAGAGGATAGAATGGGGAAGGCAGCTTATCCAGTCATTACTTCCATGTTGTGAGCTCTGGGAGTTGCTACTTTACCTGGGTTATGGCATGTGCTGAAAATCACAGGCTGCACTGTGTTGGAAACCCTTTTGTATCCAAATCCTCAGTAAGATGGAAATGTGAAATTAATATTATAGGGAAGCCTTGGAATCAGGCTGCCAGACCTACTTCACAGCACTTAAGCCCTTGGGTTTCTATTCCTTGCCCCTAAACATTTCCAAGAGAGACATTTCTCTGTCTTCTTTTTTGGACAAAGGTTAGGTTTTTCTGCAAATACGTGTTCTATTTTGCTTGTAGAAAATGACTAAGTAAGGTTTTGGTATGTGAGCCTGTCATGCTCCAGAACAAAAGAAAACATCTAGGAAGGGACACTTCAGGAATAGAAAGGTATCCAGGTGGGACTCAGAACAAACTCAAAAACAAAGAGAAAAACCTACACAGAGCGACATACAAGTGTTGCTTGACTCTAACTGATCTAAACTAAATCTTTTCTTTGCAGATATCAGGTCAGACTTTGCTTCACTGAACTTCTGATAAAACAACACAGTGCAGAGGAAAAAATATTGTCAAAAGGCTGTTAACATTCTCTGTTTTCAGAATGGATCTCCTGCTCCCTGAACCTTGGCAAAGATTAAGGCTGATTACAGTGAAGTAAGTCAGTTTATCTCAGCAGACTCAGTAGGATAAATATAAATAAATGTGCTGGTTTGGGCTGGGGCAGAGTTAATTTTCTTCACAGTGGCTGGTGTGGGCCTGAGTTTTGGATTTGTGATGAAGACAGGGTTGATAATATAGAGGTGCTTGTGTTGCTGTCGAGCAGGGCTCACACAGAGCCAAGGACTTTTCTGCTTCCCACACTTGCCGCACAGACACAGTCTAGGACACTGGGCGTGCATGTGAGGCTGGGATGAGACACAGCCAGGACAGATGACTCAAAACGACCAAAGGGATATTCCAGACCATATGACATCATACTCAGTATATAAAGTAAGGGGAAGAAGAAGGAAGGGGGAATGTTTGGAGCGATGGCATTTGTTTGCCAAAAGAACTGTTACACATGATGAGGTCCTGCTTTCCCAGAGATGGCTGAACACCTGACTGCCCATGGGAAGCAGTGAATTAACTTCTTGTTTGGCTTTTGCTTTCCCTGTTAAACTGCCTTTATCTTGACCCACAAGTTTTCTAACTTTTACCCTTCCGATTCTGTCCCTGATCTTACTGGTGGGGGAAGTGAGTGAGCGGTTGTGTGGTGCTTGGATGCTGGCTAGGGTGAAACCATGACAATAATCAGTCGTAAAAATAATAGCAAAAGCAAGAAAAACACAATGATTTTATTTTTACAGACAAAATATTTGTTTAAAAAAACCAAAAAAACCCTCCCAAAAAACCTAATGTTGTTAATGCAACATTGCAAAATCAAAAGTTGTACGATATTTGATGAATTCTGTACAGGTTATAACATTGCAACACCCAAATTTGAGGTGGTAAACTAAGTAACTTGTTTGACTGCTTAAAGAAAACATACAGAATTGTTTTCTATTATATTGATTAAATTACAGTTTAGATTAATCAAATCATTTAAAAAAAGGAAAAGAAACATGGCATCTCATAAAAGGCTGAGAAATAAAATGCTTTGAATTCAACTTCAAAAGCAGGCTGTTTTGATGGCCAAAGCTGTTCTTGAACTACCTCTTGCGGCTTAATGCGTTCATGTGTAGGAACTGAAGAGTAAATGGTGATTAAAGGTGACTGAGACATTTTTCAGTTCATTGTTTTCCTCAGCAAAAGGTTATCACAGATAACAGTTTCAGTCCTATGCTGACAGTCATGCCCAAGCTGGAACAGATGATCATTTCTAAAAATCAATAAAAGTAGAAATCTGGGCATTGACTAGACTAATATTGCAGGCTTGGCTTGCAATCTTTGGTATTTCCAGTCAATTTATTAGCAGGTAATGACACTGTATTCTCTGCAGTTCTCCTGAGCAACTTCACCATATCTCATCAATCAATCTTTCAATGCATTTTAGAAATTCTACATATTTCTCATATGATTGCCCTTCACGATAAAGTTGCTAGAACATTCATTCATTGTCTTACATTAAAGTCTAAGGACATCATTAGGATCACTTCTGAAATCTTTCAAGATATTTGCTTTCAGATAATGAGTATTAAATGCCAGTAGACATTCAAAACATGATAAAAATCCTGGGCTGTGGAAAGAATGCAGAGAGGATAATGAATTTTAGAGAATGATTCCTGTGAGCACTGTTCATTTTCTTAGCTTCTAATGAAAGAATATAGAGATATCTTAAGCTGTTTTGTGTGGAACTTAAATAGTTTTATTAAAGTCATATTTTAAAATATATTGACTCTGCTTTAATCAAAATAGTGGTTCTTTGTGAACCAATTTAGGAAGATATGCATTTAATTTTTTCTGAACTAGCATTTTTAGTTAAGATTGGAGTCAACTTTTGACCGCATGATTTATTTATGTGTTTTTCTTTTTCTTTTTAGAGGAAAACAGTGTTAGTTTAGGCAATATACCAGACAAATTTAATGACTTCTTGGCTGTAACTTTTTCACATTCAAGCAAGCAGAAGCTCACCCCTGCCCCTAACTGGTCTGCTTAGATGAGTCAATACTTATCAGAACTATGCTCTATGTAAGACATCTTTTTCATGAATTATGAAGTCTAGCTTGCAGCCCTCATGGATGCAGCCATAGTAAAGTATGTAGCACACGCTTCTGTTACTGCTCATGCTACTGTGGAAGCTGTACTTTTCCCACAGAAATAATCATACTGAGAAACACAAGGCAAAAGAATTTTTATAATATATATTTGGAATTAAAAGGGACCTGAAAGTTAAAGATGTATTAAAAATGTATAAATAATGTATCAAGATGTCTTGAAGATATTAATAAACAATTAAGAGCAATTTAACCTGAAATTGATTTCACAGTTTTTATGAGCCCAGGGATACAGGTTTTTTAAAACAAATTCTTTCCATTTATCACCTTCTCTGTCTTCTGATTCCCAAAGTAAAATATGATTGTATATTTTATTCTCAAAATTATCCTTATTGTCATTAAGTAGCTATGACCTGTTACTGTAAGTTTTTAGATGATGTTTTAAATTGTCAGCTTGTAAGTGTTCTTGTCTGGCAGTTAATAAAAAGACACATACAGCTAACCCAGAGGTCAAACTAGTTCAGAAATAATTTTCCCCATTTAATAAATAGGTCTCTCTGCATTTTCTCACTAGGACATGACCAAACCCTCAAAACAAATCACATTTTCTAGAGCAGGTTTCCCTTATTAGGTCTCTTTTAATGATTGAAATATGTCTTTCCTTGCTAAATACAGACTTGGTGAAAAGGCTCTGGTATTGACAGAATAGTAAGGGCAAGTCAGTTTTCCTTTCACCTTGAAGTCTTGTTTTTTGTGTTATCATAGTTTCTGACACTTCAATAATGGCACCGGTCTGGCATGCCTTAAGAGCTAACTATTTTTTGTCTTGGATGAAAACTAAAAAGTCTACAGATTTATACTGAGGATAAATATAATCCTGCAAACTCAAATACTGTCTTTAAGAGGTCTCCTAAATGCAATCTGAGCATAGGGCCATCCTTTTTCCTTTTTTTTTTTTTCTGTTTAATTCAAAAGAACATGTTAGTTGGTTGAACTGAAACATTTGGTTACATCTTTTGCTGAATGCGGTCATCATTAACGATCTGGATGAGGGGACTAAGTGCACCCTTTCTAAGTTTGCAGATGAGATCAAATTGTTTGGGAGGGTTGATCTGCTTGAGGGTAGGAAGGCTCTGCAGAAGGATCTGTGCAGACTGGATCTATGGGTTGAGACAGAAAAGGACCTGGAGGTGCTGGTCAACAGTGGCTGAACGTGAGCCAGCCTGCGTCTAGATGGCCAATAAGGCCAAGGGCATCTTGGCCTATATGAGCAATAGCGTGGCCAGCAGCATCAGGGTGTGATTGTCCCCCTGTACTCAGCACTGGTGAGGCCACACCTGGAGTCCTGTGTTCACTTTTGGGTCCCTCACTACGAGAAAGACATTGAGGGACTGGAGAGAGCTCAGAGAAGGGCAGTGGAGCTGGGGAAGGGTCTGGAGCACAACTCTGATCAGGAGCTGCTGAGGGAGCTGGGGTTGTTCAGCCTGGAGAAAAGCAGGCTCAGGGGAGACCTTATTGCTCTCTACAACTACCTGAAAGGAGGATATAGTGAAGTAGGGAGTCAGTCTCTTCTTGCAAGTAACAAGCAAAGTGCCAATCCTCGAATATCTCTCCTAAAGGGGAGATTTAGCTTGGATACTAGGAAAAATTTCTTCACAGAAAGAGTGGTCGGGCATTGAAACATGTTGCATAGGGAAGTGGTTGAGTCACAGCCATTAGTAAGATATTTATCTTAGCAAGCTATTTACCTGATGACAAGTAGGCCAGGTTTCAATTTAGTGGGACTACAATAATACACTGACCTCATATACCAGACAGAAAATGGAGAAAATTATTCTAAATCTCTGGGTACTCAGTGATTTAATTTTCCCCTCTTAAAATACAAATGAATTCATTTAAAGAAGAGCATTTCATTACAGAGAGAAATTCAGTAACACAGATTAACTGGGCAACACCCAATATCTAATGAGTTCTTTTCTTGATGTTTCACTATTTACAGCCCTCTTGTCTGACTTTTATCATGGAACAAATGCTGCACCAGCTAGATGCTTCTGATTTCTAGTAACAGCTTGCATGTGGAGAACTCTAACCTACTGTGCCTTGTTGAAGTTGAAAGATAATTTAAAATAGCTCTCTGACTTGATGACAAGGAAATACTGCTTCTTGCTCATAATTATACCTTATGGAAAAAGTATGTTTCTAAATTACCTGTAAAAGAAAACCTACTAAGGCCCAGAAAAATCACTCTGTGACTGTAGATCCATGTCCAATCTCTTTCTCAACATGATAAGCATCCACTTTGCACACTGAGTTTAGATTCCCCAATCTGTTTTTGTGAGCATCACATCAGTCCTCAATT
The DNA here is from genome assembly GCA_013397725.1 of Rhagologus leucostigma. NCBI lineage: Eukaryota > Metazoa > Chordata > Aves > Passeriformes > Rhagologus > Rhagologus leucostigma. Next base: position 888,898 of record VZTD01002158.1, on the reverse strand, counting down.
TAATTAATAAATGTAGCATTTGATACATTAGAAATCCAACTTTAGAACAGCCTGCAAACAATAATTAAAAAGCTATTAAAGTACAGAGATCCCTAATAAAATTTGTTTCGGTCCCATGCCTTAAGAGTTTCAAACCTTTCTGAAATTCATAAACCTGTGTTTCAAGGATCATTACAATCTTTAGCTCATAGAAAAAAGTGTTTAATACTAAATTTTTATGGCAAACAACCAACCATTTAGGCAGACAGTACATATCCACATCTGCAACTAGTCAAACACAGATATTTCAAAGTGAGTTCTTAGGTTCATGTAAATCTTTGGAAGTGGCGAACTGGTAAGCACTGAAAATATGATAGTAACAGTCATCAGGAAACCAAATAGCTCATTAGAGTGAGACAGTAGAGGAGGGGCATTAGCAGTGAAGGACATGAGGGGAGAGGATTCCTGTGCTACAGGAGAAGAGCACTGAAGAAAATTTGGTGTGTTCCAGACACAGAAATGAGAACAGCTATTTTAAAGCAAACGAATCAGCAATAAAGGAGTAAAGAAGAAATTAGCAGTATCTGCCAAGCTTGTAAGTGATTACTGACAGGGGCAGGGAGAACTGGGATGCCACAGGCTAGCTGATGAGTGTATGAGCATCCACCTGCCAAAAGCCAGGAACTGACAAGTCATTTAAAGAACTGGGAGAAAAAAATATCAGGACTGAAAGCTGTCAGGACTCTGTTTGAAAAGCTATTCACTCTTCATAGATCCTGTCTTTCTAAAGATAATCTCACCACACAAAAAGATGTGAAAGAAGCTTCCCTTTCCAAATAATTTAGATTTGTCACTTGCAACAGAGACTGAATTTATGTGACCCTGTACAGGAATTCTTCATCGTATTGTTCTACTTGTATAAGCCATTATTGTGTTCAGTTACAGGATTCCAGCTAATACAGTCTCTTTAGAATCACTCTCTGTTTTATTTTGTACTCTGCCATAACAAAAAATTTATAACCTTGCACAATTTACAAGATAAGGCATTTGAAAAAAAGCAGACTTATCATGAGACATATAACACAGAGCAATATGTACTTAGCAGGTGGTATCAGCATAGTGAGGCTATATGATTGGAAATATTTAATGAACAGGAGAGCTCTGCCCTGATCCTGCAATATTTGATCACAAATTGATGCAGTTTATGTTGATTTTTTGTTTTCTTTGGTAGGCACTACACTGGCATAATGAAATACACTTTTTTTCCCTGATAAAATTTCACATAAAATATTTATTTTCATATTTATTATGACATTTCCATGTTAGTGTTCTATACTTTAAAAAAAAAAATCTGTAATTTTAAGTTCCTTTGTAAACAATTTTGATCGACAAATTATGGAAAAGAATGAAAGCCAAATAAAAAATATTTTCAGGCCTCTGTTAAAAAATTAATTTGAGAAATTAATTTGAGCTTTACCAATTGTAAGAGCTAGATTTGGAAATGATTCCTAAGTTGAAATAAGACTAAATGTTACTTGATGACCTCCAATTAACAGTCCTCAAGGTCTTATTTGTGAATATTTAAACCCTTTTATTTTCAGGGGAAGACTTCCAAAGGATCTTCTCTCATTTATTTCCACTGTAAATGTTGAACCATGAAGATGTGAAGAGGGATGGTAAAAGGCATCCATCTCTTAAAGTGGTGCAGGCTATTGTTTCCTCATAGAAGTGAGTGCTTCAGATTTAAGTCACCTGAGAAGGTGGTGAACTGAAATTGGTCAGCTGGCACTGATTATATACAAAACCTGAGGAGTTCACTGAATCTTGATATCTCGCTCCTGGATTAAAATAAACAGTCAAGCACTGGCTATGGATGACTAGTAGAATAAAATGCAAAATACTACAAGTCCATTCTTATTATTACTCTAAAAATGTCTTGGACAAAGCTTGAGTACAGAAAGCTCTTTACATTAACTCTTTTGATAGGAAAGTATGGTTATTTTCACCATTGCTCTGAAAATACAGTATTATATTTTTTGGAAAATAAGTTTTTACATTCAGCCCTTGTGTGTTTTTTCTATTTTGAGACTAATTATGACCTTCAAATAGTAATAATAATAATATTTTGCAAGGTATCCATTTAATAATATTTATGAAAAATATTTGGAAAAAGAGTTATTTTAGTTTAGTTTTTATTGTGTTCTTGGAATTCTGTAATAGAACTAACAGGAAAGAATAATTATCTTATGGCAAGATAAGAGATTTTTTAAATCCTCCTCAAATTTATTTTGTAATTCATATGATAAGTCTGCCTAACTGGGTTGCTCATAGAGCAATGATCACGAAGTGTCAGATATCACTCCCTCCAGTGTAATGAGACAAGCATGACTCTAAACAAAAACAAATCTGCAGATGTGATCCTGTATTTGGTGCAGAGGTTCTTCTTTCCTTTGTATTTAGTAACAAAGGAACTTGTTTCCACTTTTCTTCATGACTTTTGTGTGATATACTTTATTTGTTTACAGTAAAAGGTATGACGTACCTCAACAGCTATAATAGGTTCTATATTAGGTGTTCTATGCAGCAAGATAACATGGTGTTCTAGGCAAACTGACATCAGCATTCAGAAAAGCTCTTAGAACTCGCTTGTGCACTCCCTCGGAATCAAAGACAATACAGAAAAATTCTCGATGATTGAAGTGCTATCTGGTTATCTTTAGAAGTCTCCAAAATGAGCATTCTTTATAGGTCCATAGTGTTCCCTTCAAATTGACAGGCTGTATTTATGTTGAAAAGTTGAAAATACTAATTTACTGTATCATTTCAAGGAAAAATGTAAGAAAACTGGTAATGGGCATGAGGTTGGGGGGAAGGATTACATTCCAGAAAGTTTAAAGGCACTTTGCTTTTAACTTATGTAAAGTGTACACAACATCCTACAACTGAGACAAAAGCTGGGTTCAAATGCTCCACAATTCCCAAGTCAAAGTTAGATATTTTCCATAAACACAAAGAAATACTGTGCTATTAAGAACCACAGGTATACAAACATCAGATAATATACTGCACATTTGTAAATACACTCCTCAGAAGAACTAATGCTTAAAAATAATATTTCATGGGTATATTAAGACAAATAGTAGCAAGAAAAGAGTCTGCCTATGGGGAAATATTTAAAACTGATCAGTACTTGCTGAGAGAATTGCACAGAGAATTCTGTGGAGAGCTAGAGGTCTCCTACGTTTCATTTGCTGATAGGTATTGGGTTGATGCATATTTTAATTTAGAAAAAACCCCAAATATTTTCTATTTGGGTCATGCTTATTTAAACACTCCTGTAACATGGAGCTTGCAATATCTGAGAACTGTAAAAATATACATTGATGTAAAATGTATCCTGCCTGAGAAGACTAACAAAGTTCCAAACATTAGTTCTTTTATGGCCATTTTTTAGCGTTTGTTTTATCATTCATAAGCACCATCATAAAACAAATTAATTTACAAAGACCAGGTGACAAACATGATTTCTAGGCAACTGAAACTCTGCATAATGTATCATTTCATCATTTATCCTACACATCTTACTTTATCAGTAAATTGAAGCTTCCTGGAGTTACTACATTCTTCATCTTGCTGGACTGCTTGACACACATTTCTGTAGAGTTAATAGGTGCTCATTTACAATAATTATCTCTTTATATGTAGGCAGGGTTATTTTTTGGACTGGGTTTTGTTCCAGATATAAAGTACAGTAAATGCATGCTCTTAAATAATTCCTTAAATGAACTCTATTTTTGCAGAGTAAACTGGATTAGGAGAGTGAAAGTGAGGTGAAAGAAAACTAGAGAAAGAACAAAAAGGATTTCTGAATAGTTTCCAAACTGTTGATGCTTTTAACCAGCCCACCTGGAATTTTTTTTCCTTTTCAGGTGTGCTGATTCCTAATAGAACCAATGGCCTTTTTGGTCAAAGAACCACAGGAGAGGACTGGCACTAGGAAGTCTGCACTGTTCCTTTGAACTCAAGGCTCCATGAATGATAACATTACACCACAACTCATTAAATTAGAGAACTGTGAAATCAAGAGGTTGGAAAGATACAGTTTTAAGACTGGCTATCAAAGGAGTTTTATCACATAATCACAGAGATTCGTTGAGATTGGAAGGGAGCTCTGGATTTCATCTGATCTAACCTGCCTTACACCTAGAGGCAGTTGCCCTTGACCACATCCAGATGCATCACACATTTACAAATACGTTCGTGATCCAAAAGGTCCACAGAAGTGTGAGGCTGATGTGAAGAGGTGAACTGAAGACTGAGATACTGATATTAGATTTTGAAGGAGGAGATTTTTATATAAATTCCTGGGTACCCATAAAGATTTTATGACAATCCATTTCTAAGGGTGTCAAGTCAGTTAAAATGTATTTGATGGTATTAGAGTCAGGTAAAAACATTTAAGTAGATGAAGACTCTTTAAAATCCTGGATTCCTGTTAGCATCAGTTGTGAACCTGGACATATTCACACGCACACCAAAAAGAAAAAAGGGGAGGCCAAGAAAAACTCACTGGTAAATGCATCTTTTTATTGGAATATACAATATATTTAAGCTATTTTAATGATAGCTAAATGATGACAGTATAAATATGTCTTCAGAAACAACTAAGAAAAGGAAAGTCTGTAAAAATTAGTGTGAATTATGTTAACTGCTGAGCATTATTTTAACGCATTTACTTCAAAAATTAATCTATAAAATGTTTATGAAATCCATTAAAATATATAAAGATGTACTGTGTGATCTAAACAGAAATAAAATCAGCCTGTCTGTTGAAAATATACATATTTCAGCTTTATAAACCATATTTCCAAGGAGAAATTAAAAAATCCATAATAAACATAATTTAGTTGCACTTTGTGAATACACTTGTCAGTATTTATTGCTCTATTGGCAACCGTGTTTGTTAAAATGCAAACAAGAACCCATAACTATGATCTCTGCAAATAACTAATAATGTATTATTTAAACAAACTTGACATCTCACTTTCATTCAAAGATTTTTGCACTTGCTGTGTCTATATGTAGCTATATTTAACTTGCTGTGTCTATATGTAGCTATATTTAAGGCTCAAAAGAAAACCTGTTTTTCTTATATGTTAATAATGAATTTGTTTTATGTCTTAGTCTATACACAGTAAACACACAATAAATTTCTGTGAAAAGTAGTCTCAGTAGGCACATTAAATATGAGGCTAAAATAGATCATTAACCTTATCTAATTTTGCCAGATATTAAATTCAGTCATTAAATGAATTATTTTCTATTTCTGCTGGTGTCAATCACATGAAAAGTGAAATTGAATCCAATTTTTATTTGATGTTAAGTAGAGTCCTTTCAATTTGCTGAAAACATATAAAAAACTTGGTTCTCAAGAGATCTGACTGCTATATGAAAAACCTCATTTGATGCTCCATAACACAGAGAAGACACTGAAAAAGAAATACTGACATGTATCCAGCCTTTGAAAAATAGACTAAATGTGACTTTTCCAATATATCAGTAATCCAACTCCATGACATTTTATAACTATCAAATCACAGCATTAGCCTGTTTCACAGTAATTGCAATTATGCAAATCATTTAAATGGCCAAAAATAATATAAAAAACAGATGGAAACATCAGAAATGAAACCCAGAATTTCTAAGCTTCTAAGTAGAATCTCCAGCATCATTATGGGACCTGAATCTTGCTGTGATGTTCTGCAGTTCAAAGATGCTTAAATTTATCTTGTAAAGATTTGTCTGAAGGCATCAAACTCTTTGTCTGCTTCAAATTTCTTTAACAAGTCTTAATTCTCTAATTTGACAAGGCTTTCTATAACACAGAGAAGTTTCAACAACTTTTTGTCTTGTATCATTACTCTGAATGTCACATTTAGAGGTACAGCCATTTTAGAACTTCTTACTGTGCAGCAGTCTTGGGTACAGCTAAGTCATGGCTACTAAATAAACGTGAAATCCAGACTTAATGTAATGACACAAGCAGAAACAAGCATAATAGAAACTGAAGGCTTACAAAAATGGAATGCAAAATTAGAAAAAATGTGAAAATTTAAATGCTTGATCTGGTTCCCAGCTGAAAGTATAAATGTCATAATGTTTAATTTTTTGCAAGACTGGATAATCATTGGGTTTATGCAAGTGCAGTGATATAAGTTTTGCTGCAATCATTCCTGTAATGAATGAATTTGTCAGTATTGAAGATCCAGCCTTGTAAGATGTTTCCAGCTTCTGATCGCTGTCTGGGAAACCCTAGATTTTGGTGAGGTTTTTCAGTGCACTCTGAATTGAAACATGTTTGCAGAGCCATCAGATAGCACTGTTGTTCAGATTGGGTTCTAGGCTTTGGAAAACTAGTCGCAAGAAAGATGAGAACTCTGTAAATGAGGATGCAGCATTTGAATTTGACCTAACTCAGCAATAGCATAAACTAGACCAAACCCATTGAAAACTGCAACAAGCAGGAGAAAATGTGGAGACAGACTTGACTGCCCATGGCCATGGATAATTCTCCTGTTTGGCTGGAAAAGATATCTAGGAACACAGGAAGTGACTGGTGAGGGCAGGAGAGCATTATGGTAAACAGAACAGAGAAGGTCTTGACATAGCATCAAAGAATGGCAAGAACCTGCACTTAAACAAACTACTTTAAATGTTGCCTTGCTTATTTTTAGTTGATGATGGAATAATTTTAATGAAAATTTTGTTTGTTGATTATGAAAGGATACATTAAGTAAGTGGTCAATAATGTGTCATTGTACTTTAAAGTCAGTCACTTCAATGTTGGGATAGCTGCTCCCACCTCTTAAGAGAGGTAGTCCTCAGACACCACCAAGAGAGGTCCAAGAACAGACTAAAATTATTCTCAGCTGACACACAGTGGTGCTCAGGCAACAAGTGTTATTTGTGCTCCTCTTACCTCCTCAATCACGGAAGTCGGAAATTCATCACAGATCCATTTACTCCGTGACAGGTTACTTTCTTGAAAACCTGTGGCCATTTTTTTGAGTTTCAATCTCTTTTTCTGATAAACAGTGTTATTTCTGAAGCAAGCTGTGCTGTAGTCCTTTAGAACAGAAACATGAGTACTCCAGGTAGAATCATACTAAAAATACTTTAGATTTGATGGCAGTTTTGTGAACTTGAAATATTTAATATCTCTGTACTATGTTACATTATTGAATGTGATATGATGAGAGGTGGATAACCCCAGACACCAGTTCCTTCCTAGTTTAGCCAATGTACTTTTGTTCACAAACTTTGTTACCTCCACTTCTAACCCAGCCAGGTGATTTACACTTGCTGTTCCAAGTGAAGAACTCTTCCAAAGGCTGATTGTTCTATAGATGGAGGAATTTTTGACCCTCACGTTATTTTTTGCATGTATTTCTGTTTAGTATCACATCAATAGTGGTGTTTACTGTCAATAGCTCATTTGCTTTGGATAAATGTCAAAATCAAAATATATATAAATCCAAAATTTATTTTTTACATCAATTTCAGAAGACATACTTGAGGAGACCCTAAAATAGCATTATAAAATTTTACTGAGAGGAAACTTTTTAACTGTTAGCTTTTCGAGTTAAAATTAGATCATGATGTGAATAAGGACTATTCTTTCCACATACAGTAGATGTAATCAATGATTATTAAATTAAATTTAAAAAAAAAAAGGACAAGAAAGGCATCTATTATACTGCTGAGTTGCCCTATCCACCCAGGATTTTCTTCACAATTTGTTTTAAAAACTAAATTTCAGTACAAATCTCAAAAGACCAAAAAATGCAACACAGTGTTAGGAGAAGAGACAAGACAGCTTACTGACCTGTCATACACAGTATTATATCAATATTTTCCCAGTTATTCTTCTCCATCAATGCACAATTTGACATATGCCCAATGGAGCAGAAAGCACTCATTTACTTTTCTGGTTTTGAAAAGATGCATATCTTTTTTATTTATGTAAATATCCCATATATATCTACTTTGTATTTCAGATTTGTCACTTGTTTTTGTGACTTTCCATTGTGGTTTCATGTGTTATAACATCTGTGTGGTTTTTTGATTATGTGTTCTTTGTAGAAGAATGCAGTCTTCTACACAAGACTTCTAAACAAGCCACTTTCAAATCATTGTAGATACTGTATGGCCTCTTCCACCCAAAGCAAAATCTAAGCCTGGACACCATGGAGTCACTTGGCTAGTTGATATCCCTACTCTTTCCTGTTAATCTGGTTTGTCTGGGGAAAGGTACTGAATTTTACTTGTCCTCTGATAAGTTTAGAAGCTGAACAGTGCAGCAAGACCTGAGAGACAGTCTCATTTAACTAACAAATAGACATTCTTGAAATAGTTCAAGTACATTGTTGTATTCTAACACTGTCCAGGCACTCGCTCACTCTTGCCACATTAAGATGGGGGAGACAATCAAAAGTATAAAAAAAAGCTGAGAAAAAGACTGTTTATAGAGAAAAAACCAAACATGCACACAAGCAAAGCAAAATATGGAATTCATTCACTACTTCTCATGGACAGGCAAGTGTTCAGCCATCCCCAGGAAACAGAACATATAACAGTTACTTGGGAAGGCAAATGCCATCTCTCCTAATGTCTCCCTGTTCTTATTCTCCCAGCTTTGTATTGTTGAACACAGGGTATGAAATATACCTTTGGTCAGTTGGGGTCACTTGTCCTAGCTAGTCCCTTCCTAACTTCTTGTGCACTCCCAGCCTGCTCCATGTTGGGACAATATAAAATAAAAATGTCACATTTAAATATTGCCGCTATTTTGTCAAGCAATAGAAAGACATGTGTTATTAAAAAAAAAAATAATCCACCCAAAAAAACCTCAACCAAAATCCACAAAGAGCACAAAGAGTAAAAAAAAATTATTTAAAAATAGTCATCTACTCCAAGGACCTAATGAAATAACTAAAGATAATAAATGTGACCAAAATGATCGAGATTAAGTCCTGAATTATTTATGAACAAAACAACTACAGCTCTTTTTTATAATGGAATCTAGATTTTTGTTACCATACTTAAACCATAATTACAACACAATTTGAAGCAAAATATTTTATAAGGCTGGTGGAGCTACATTACGGACTACATTTTCTGTCTAAAAAGTGCAATCTATGTCTGAATGGCAATGAGGTTATGCTTTGAGTGACTATGAACCAAATAGGTTATCTTAACTAAGTCGGTGATTATTTTTTAAGACAAAATATTGCAAACTAATTGCTTTTTCAGTTTGTACAGCCTACAATTCAATTTCAAGCTTTATTGTGGAATAGAAGTAAACTTAAAAAATAGAGAGCTATGCAGCTCACTGGCTTTTTCAGACTTGCCACTTCCTATGTGATTTCTGTGCATTTTATGGATCAGTTATTTGTATGTAGCTCTGCAGATAACTCATTCGAACTTTCAATCTTTGAAGACTATTAAGAAAAATAAAACCAAAACTGGATGTTCTCATAGTTTCACAGAGAAAAATGTGCAAGGAGATACAGCAAAATGCTTTCACTTTTCATCATATCATGCCTAAATGAAGTCAGAAGTTATTTGGGGTGATGCAGCATGAGGCTACTAAAATAAAAGTGAGTGCCTTCATCAAGTTCTGTTCTAACTAGACTGTTTCTGGTACTTAAGCACAACTAAATATCTCTATTTTAAAGATCTATGCATAGAGGAGATATGTCTTTCTTAGCGTAGGTTACATATAACCTGCAGCCTCACCTGTATCTCACATCTGTGTACTCCATAGACAAAGAGCAGTTAAACTCTTCATCTGTGTAGATACACAGTCATTTCCTATTCCCAAAACTAAATGAAAATGTTTTCCTCAAAGCAATGTGGCATTTTGAGCAAAACTAATCAGAAGCTGAAGCATGCTTTACATAAAATGTTCCTCTGCAGTTGCAGTACGTGTCTATGCTTTCTCTAGGAGTCTCTATGGCTAATAATGAGCTCATGCAGCATCTCTATAATCAACTGGACACATGAAGGCTTTCTCTTCTGTCTAATTAGTATTTTCAGAAAAAATCCAAATACCATAACTTTGTTTGATGTCTTTTTTTTCCCAAAAAAATTTCATCAATTAAAAAAGTTTCTGGAAGGAGCTCAGAGGCCAAGAAATTCACACACCCTGGGCTATGCCTGCATAACTGCAGGTGCAAGTGTATTGTGCTCTACATCTGAGATCAAGTACCACAAACTGCTTCCAAACCTTTTTTATTACTGTGTGGAATGCAGCCCAGGCAGCATTAAGAGGAGTTATCTAATATGTATTTCTTTCCCTTCTGTCTACATAACAAATTGCCCATAAATCTACTGGACAGTCCCTTTGAAGTAGAAGAGATATCAGACAAACAGATTGTTGCTAAATAAAAAGCTTAGGAAAATAAGACTTAGAGTCAGAACAGTCTCTTCAAACAGGAGTGAAACTGGCAAGAAAAGCATCTTCCTTCACTGCCTACACCCTGTGCTCAGGAGGGAGGAAAGGCTTCTGCAGTGGAGGTGTTTTCTGTCCCTATTTTAACTTACTGCAAGTGAAAACCAGCATAGTAACTGCTATGTCCTGAACTGACTCAAACATCCAGAAACTGTCACCAGAGGATGATTCTTCGCTTGTTCATCATTTGAATCTTGAACTGTAAAGAGTGTTAAAATGAACACTGTGTATTTTATTTCAAGATTTGAATCTTGAATACCATTTTTGTCGACTGGTTTTTGGAAAAATGATTTCGAGCACTAGAGCAATATTCCATGTAGATGAATTAAGGCACAGTGAAAACATTTTTGAGGCTTTTAAAAGATGCTGAAGCTATTCAGGACATATAGTTACAAAGCCATGGTTTTTTCCAAAACATGGAAACAAAGGTAAAAAAAATTCTGTAAAGTCTTTATAAAAAAATAGTGGGTTTTTATACGTTTTATTTTGTGTACCAAAATTGGTGTGTCAGAACTTACAATGTGTTGTGGTTTTGGAATGGTGTTCCCCACCTTAACATTCTTTTTGAAACACTCCAAACCATGTGCTGCTCCCTCACTCACCCTACCCTTTCTCTTCCCCCATGGCAGGATGGAGAGGAGAACTGGAGGCACAAAAGGTAGAGGTTACAGCTTGAGATGAGAACAATTTACTGGAAACAGCAATGAGATAAGACACCAAGAGTAACGGCAACAATGTTAATAAAAGTGTTTACCAGAAAGGCTCGCCATGTGGAAACTGGTAATGCACACACTGATAATGCACAAACTGCTGCCACTTTACCTGACCGAAGACACTCTCTCCACCTTGCTCCATCAGTGATGTGAGGTGGTATAGAATAGCTCCTTCTGGCTACTTCAAATATTCACCCTGTCCTGGCTGGAATCAGGGCAAGATGTTGCCCTGAACCTCATAATCCAGATTTTTCTTAAAGAGCAGCATTCTAGATGCTTCAAATGTGTAGCCTATTTATTGCTATGTTCTTGTTTCCTATGGGATTATAAAAAAAAAAAGCGAAAAGGTTGAAAAAAGAAGGAAAAATTGAAATGCAAAATGTATTTGCAAATTATCTCTACTTTATCATAAATGGTTTATTATTGATTTTACTTTTAAAGGTAAGGCTAATTTCTGATAATACCTGGGAATCAAATAGACATGACAGTAAAATATATACAGAAACAATAATTTCATAGAGCAGGTCATGGTTTGGGTTTTTTCTATTTTGCTCTTTCATTGAAATGTTGTTCTTTTGTTTTCCTATACATTTTTCACTAAAACCATACTTCCCTAGCTCCCTGAAGTATCCAGAAAAGATAATAAAATTCATCATCTGAAACAAACCCATCACTTCTAGTTGAAAATCTATTATCAGTTTCTATAACACTTTTTGTTGCAAAAAAAAAAAAAAAAGATTCTTTCCACATCTCCCAGGTACACCTTTGTAAACTATTCTCAATTAATTTTGTATTTAGCACATTTCTGTCTACAAAGAATAAATGAAAAAATCTCTGTATACACAACCTTGATACTTTAACTATTTATCTTACAAAAAACCAGAACAAACCAAGAGAACTCCATTTTGACAATTAGCTCCTCGCAAACATTTTCACCACAGCTATATCTTACCTGATTATTCAAGAGTAATAAAATATTTATTATACTTCCCTGACTAATTTATTTCTGAATTCATGATCTGTTTCTGAGATGGTAGTAAGAATACTTTCTTCAGTGGGTTTTTCTTTTTTTTTTGGGCACTTGAGAATTTTAGGAAAGTTTTCTGCTTAAGCAGGTAGACAAGGACCCATGTTTGTGTAATACTCATAGGGATATAATATCTTTCTCTTCTGTAAGGTTCCTAGGGAATAAAAAGTTCTGTTTGTTTGCAAAAATCCCCAATACATATTTTGTCCACAGCTTTCCCAGTTATGTACTTGAATATCAAATTGTTATGGTGTCTCCTCAAACTATAAGCTAGAAGTAGCAAGTTCTTAATGTATTCTGTACTGTGTCATGTATTGACAAGTGTTTTTAATTGTCTCCTAAAGAATCTCTGATTGTGTTTCCCCCTTTGTTGGCAGGTGTGCATATTCTCAGTAATGACAGAGACCTGTCACTTTTGGTAAAACAGTTAGTATGTTCTTGTTAGTAAAAATTAGAAATTTCTTCAAATACTTTAAGTACCTATGTTATACAACACAAGACCTTGGCCTATTATTCCTGATAAATCTTTATTTACTTGGTGTTCTTAAGAAGTAATCTGATGTTTAAGTGTACACAATGAATCGTTCCACATAAAGGTTATATGCTTTTTTCCTTCTAGGGCCTGATTTTGTTCTCAATTAGTTGGGTTATAAACCTTGGAACAAGTAAGGAGATGGATCAAAGGGAGGAAGATTTCCAGTGCTCAGAAGACTGTATTACTTTTGTGTGAAAATTGAAGTCACACTGCTCTCTGCACTCTGATTTTAGCAAAATTCAAACTACTTTGAAAAAAGTGAAGAGAAAAAGGTATCTGGTGATCGTGGAGGTTTGCCTTCACAAAGCCATTTTCTTGACAATTTTGTTCCTGTTGTAATTGTTATTACTGAAACAAATTAATTAGTAAAAAAAGGTAGCTCTCAATTTCACAAAGGGAATTTCATCTTGTTCAATTATTTGGAGAGCTTGTTGAGCTTCTTGGGCTTTAATGATCCAAGAATGTAATTTTAGGACAGAGGTTGAAGTCAGAAAATTAGAACTCAATGGACTGTTTCAGAAAAATATGAGCTGATCTGAATAAGCTGCAATTAATTCAGCTGAACAAAATGTAGGTATCATTAATTTAAGCATTCTGGTTTACACTCCCACAATATTCATTCCACATGCTAGCTAATCCCAGCTCTCACCTACACAACTGCACCACAAGCTGCAGGATGGGTGGCACGGCTGTTTCTACAGCTGCCACAGCTCATAGTTCCGCATCTTAAGCTAATATGAAATGAGTGCCAGTGCAAGCTGATATTCTGAATTGTCATTTGTGTCTGCTCCAGGTGGATATTTTAACTCTTTGGCTAACATGGACAGCAGTCTGTTAGAGAGGGTGGGCAGGTAGGGAAACATACTGCTTATAAAGCTCTTGCAGAGATTGTCTGAGGTTGTCCCTGAAAGCCTTTCATGCAAGAACAGGTTGACATTTGCATTATCCCATTGCAAGTGCACCCAAGAAAGCTTTATCATCCTAAAAGCAGCCTGTTTATTTAGGGAGGAAAACAGCCCAGGGAAGTCAACACAGGCAGGATACTGCTGATACCTTTGCTGAGCAAGCAGCAGGTCTCCTTTGAATGTAGTTCCATCTCCATTCAGAGCAGAAATTTGAAGATAATGTAACTGAGACATTTATTTACTTGCAAAATATATTGTAATCCCATTGACCAAAATTTGAAGTAATCAATAACTATTCAAAGACAATTATGTTAATTATGAATTCAGTTTAAAGTAAACTAAGTGTCGAAAGTTAAATGTATTTCATAGATTCATATCTCTTACAGTCTTGCTCCTGTCCCCATGTAGGTCATACAGCATGAAAATAACAAAGCCTTTGTACCTAATAACTTTAACTGTTTTAACAGCTATTTATTCCATTGCAGTCTGATACTTGAAGAGTGCAATGAGATAAACACTCACAATTTGTCAGAAAAGAGCATAGAAAATGTCTGTAGTGTAGAGGCAAAAAATTAACCTTAACAAGATGTTTGGGAGATTCCCTTGTAAAATATGCTGATGTAAAATTCAATTTAAAAAATAAATTTAAAATAGTTCATATTCAGTATGTAGAGCTGCCAGCAGGAGGAGAGAGTTCCAGCCTCATGCATTCACAAATTCCCCATTGTTGGTGGAATGATACTGGAGCCAATGTCACACTGTCACCTCCTGCCAGTTTGATATGTCTGGCTTCAGGCCAATGGTGTTACAGCACACAGTCCATTGAATCCTTTTTAAATGGGGGTCTGAATGACCATGCAATAAGAAGAAACTGTCAGGAAATTGTGGCTGTCTTCTTGGCATCCTTGAATTTTGATAGGCATGTAATTTCTATGTGATAGGAACGTAATTCATAATAAACAAGAATGAAAACCTATCTCCGTTAGCCATGACCCTTTAACTTAATTCATGCTTGAGAAGTCCATCAGAGCAATTAATAACCAGCAGAGAGTGATACACACACATGAGTCCTATGCTGTTTGCCAAACATGCTAAATATGTAACAAATGCCACTGTTTCCTCATTTCTGGAAACACATCTACTGATATGAATTCATACATCTTTCATGCTTTGCTTCTGTAAAAACATCATGTTTCAAAGGTTCATAACTGAAAACAATGCATTAAAATTTGTATATTTAACAAAAAATCATATATATTCATGCTTCAGTTGAATGCAGCTTCCCAAATCACATGCGTATAAATATAAGGAAAATATTGTATATAAAACATAGTTGACCTCTTGACAGATGTTAAGTGTAGACTTAATGTTACTGCATTCTTAGGTTTATTTCTCATTCTGAATCACGTCAGTGCAGCCTGCAAATGAAGAATAGACTTTGGCCTTTGCAAAAGGTTTTTCTGTATCAGTTGAAGCTCTAAGATGTGCAATTCAGGAGCAGCTACTTGGAAAAATGTTGTTATGCTTTGCTCATACTTTCTTGCCTGAGGAGTACAGAATCCTTTGAGAGTGGTGTCAACAGAATGGCTTTCAAGTTAATTGAAAAGTATAGTCAATCTGCTTGATATTTCTGTCACAGAGCAAAGGGAAGAATTGCATTTAACCAAGCCTCTGTAGTGTTTATGCATGGTGTGTTCTAAGTGTCATGCCAAGCCCTAGATGAAAAGTAAACAGAAAGGTAAAAGAAAAAGAGTTCCTCAGAAGAAGTGCAAAAACATTCTGATTAAAAGCATTACCTGCAGGACCTTGACAATGCAGTGCTGAGATGAAGCCTTTTAGGGCTCCAGTTAGGCAAATTCGAAAGTGTTCAGTTGACCTTGATGAAGTTGTCATCCTCAGACACTTTCTAGGCTGCTAGCTAAACAAACTCCAATGCAGTAACTCATAGCGTTCAAAAATCTTGCTGATCTCATCAGCCTGAAGAAGTCATATATATGTCAAGTCATTTTAGGGCAACTTGAGACTGCTAATGTATGATTGCTGAGCTACTTTTCATGTGCAGATATTTGGAATGACAACGAGCAAGTCATCTGACCTCTGTAATTGTTGAGGTACAGTGTACCTATGTCTAAAATTGTCTTATGAATAAATATCCTTTCACATCTCTTTGAAGATTGCATACTGCAGCTAGATGACCAAGAATACTTTGGTTAAATTTACCAAATAATAAAGCCTCTGTTCTCTTTTTACCCTTTTTGTCTTCTGTCTTACATAATCCAAATGATGAGTGTCATACTAAATACTGTAATGTGAAATATTTCTTTTACAGCCTTCAAATTTTAAAGTTACTCTATTTTTCTTCTGCTAAAGCATGTTGAGAACACCCTAATTTTACTGGAACATAACTTATTTTTCTGAACTGTAATCAAAACTACTGCTTTAGGTTTTGCATTTACTTTTTTTTCCTGCGTGTCTCTTTTATAAACAGGAACTAGGCTTTTTATGGAGACACACAGAGTTCACCTGGGTAAAGTTCCACCTGCATGTCTTAGCCCATTAAATCAAATTCTATAAACTGACAAATGAAATGGTCTTTGTCACAACAGTGTATCTACTGTTTTAAAAGAATGTTACACATTCTTTTCATAAGAAGCATAATTGCAAAAAATTCAGCCATTTCCTTTATTGTTATTAACAAAAGTATTCATTTTTCTCATAAAATTTCAAATACCGAGTGCGTTATTGACTTGCCTTATCTCTCCCATTCTGTTGCAGTGGATGCACTATATGTAAATCCTAAGTGAAAAATAGTTTTAGTTTGAGTAAATCTATGGCGAAGCATGACAAAGCTAGAAATATTGCACAGCATTTCTGGACACTGTTAAGTGAAATTGTTAAGATTTTTGCATTTGCCAGCACACATAAGTATGGGAGAAAAAATGTATTTAAAGTACAAATAGAATATAATGATTATAGTTGCAAATATATTGTCATAAATAAAATTATGCATATGGGTCATAGATGTATAACAACAGGAATATGCATGTACAATGTTGAATAAAAAAATTACTCATACATTTGGCGTTAAATAGTTTTAAAATCTTGAAAACTGACACAGAAAACATAAATGGCTAAAAAGCATTTACTATCTCCTCCCAAAACATGGTGGGTGACATCTACTATCCATATTTTATTTGAACTTGGCAGCTGCAATAGAAAGTCTGGATCACTGCTGTTATCTTTCTTAGGGAAAAAAAAGATTGTGTTCTGGCTGGCTTATACACTATACTCAAGGCAACAAGCAATGGGCTATGACACAGATCAATAGAGAACATTTTATTGCACTCACCAGTTGTCCTACAGTGTGAAAAGCTTAACGCAACACAAAGGTATTTATAAAACAATAGATTTTGAAACACTGCTTTTGCATATCTGTAGATACTCTTATTTAATAAAACAAAATTATTATTTAAATAAAAATGAAACCAAGAATAGAGGTGATATTTCTTATTTATTTGGTTATTCACAACACAGAGAGCAACTGGAAGTGCACTGTCTTGCTTTCATCACATTGAGTTGTTGTTTTACCAAGCTAAAACATGTATTGTCCTCTTACCAGAATTTTTACACTTGCCCCATTATCAAGTAGGTTTTATAGCTTTTGCTAGCAATGTAGTCTCCTTAGAATACCTTCAGAGTCTGTGATGAAGAAATTTATAAAACAAAGCCTTACAAACTTTTGTAGGGATTCTTTCATGCGCACGAACAGTAATAAACCAAAGGAAAGAAGAAAACCTGTAGTGCAAGCATTTAGATCTACATGACTGCAAGCTTGTACAACAAAAAGAAACATAAATATTATACTGAGCTAAATGACAAGCTGTGCTAATGTCATTAGGTCTGCATAGTGAATATGATATGTGAAATTCATAAAGCTCTCCATGGTACCTCTTTTCAAAACATTATTTGCAATCTCCAAATAAAGAATATTTCCGTCAGACAAACAGGAATTATATTCACAGCTGTGCAATACTATATGTGTAAAAGACTTTATAGATTGCAGTCCTTACATATTGATGGTAGCTAGCTAATCCCTAGCATGTTGTTCTTTAATCCACAAGGCTTAGATGTTTGTTGCAGTGCCTGAATGAATGCAGCTTAAATGCACTTGTAACGTTGAATTTACTAAAATCTTTATATGGGCATCACCATTCTTTCCACCTTTCTGGCAGCTTGAGTGGCCGATAGCAAATAACATGACAAGCAAGGCCAATCTTAGAACAGCTAGGGAAACTGTCACAGCCAAGAGAAGGAAAAACAATAAGATGATGAATTATGATATGCAATGATTTAAAATCTATAGCCACCCATGTTTTCTTAGGAGAACCTGAGGTACTTTGGATGATTTTCCTGTGCAACTGAGTTCATTATATTTGCATTTTCATAATCAAATTTGAAAGGATAAATGAATAAAAGTAACAGTGACATCTAATTTAAAAGATGCAAAGGAATGACTGCAAAGGAAATTTTATGTGCTTGTCTCCAACATGATAGAAAATCTGCTCTGTCAAAACTGGGATTATGAGAAAAAAACTGACATTTTCTAAATTATTTGATACAGCAGTGAAAGATAAAAAGCAGTCAAATTCTGACAAGAAAAAATGCTGATGAAGGAAAAGCTGATGTCTTAGAATCTAGGTGTTGTCAGTATATAAGCTACTGATAAAGTAGACAGGAATTTAATAATTTTCATTATTTTAACAATGAAATCAAGAACTGCTAAACTGAATTCATGTAGAGGAAAGGGTTCCCTAGTGTATATGTCTGTGTGTGTGTGTGGGTGTGTATGTGTGTGTGTGCATGTATTATTCCCCTGCTGCCACTGTTAAGCTTCTAGCCAGTCAGCTTCCACTACATTTGTTAGATATACAACTCTCAAAGGTAAACAGGTTTCCAAAAATTCCTTGGAAAGCTTCTGTATTTTGAGTCAAGAGAAAAACAAGTTCTGTTTATCCCAGTGTTCATGGACCTAGGTGCTTTGGAAATATTTTTGGGTGTTTTAAATAGTTGAATTGTGTCTTCAACACTAAATCAATTTGGTTGAGATGTTTATAAGTATTGTGTATAGGATTTGAAATCTAGATCCTGGTACAAGAAAGAGTAAATGATGTTAACTTCTTTGGTAGGGATTGAATAGTCTCAGTCAAGAGAAACTTGTGAGACAGACTACGAACAGAGGTGAATTTCACTCAGAAACCAAGAATTCTATCCTGGGAAAAATTAAGTGTCACAGAAAGGGTGTACAATTGCAGAGAAAATGAATTAAGGTTGTTGCTCTGGACTAGTATTATTCAGATAGTGGTACATTTCTAACAATTTTTAAAATTTGTGCCAATTTTTTACCAATAAATATAGTTTAATCCCTTTATAATTGTGGCTAAGCTTTCCATGGTCACCAAGGTGATCAGGTCTGATTCAGGTGCATTCCACAAGGAATGTATCACAACATTTGGGTTGTGTTTCCTGTTCCAGGGAATGTCCAGAGGGTGCTGAGCCCTGCCAGGAGCTAGCAGCTTGCATGAGAATGGCTGAGAAGGCCTGGCCAGGTGCCTGCACCCCACACCAACAAAGGTCAGCCCTATTGAGCATGAGTGACCAGGAGCACCATGACCAGTGCAGACAAACCTGCCATGGTGTGTCAGCCAGGGTGTGGTGTGGCAGTTTGTGTGGGAGGGTGTGCAGGAATGTGCCTCTTCAAAGGAGGGGTATTCCACTGGCTAAGTGGAGCCACTTGAAGCCCACATAACCCTGCAACCAGTCACCGTTCTGTGACCATCTGCACACGCCAAGGGTGCTTGTCCTCCCAGACCTCACAGCAGAATGGTGAGCACTTGTCTGAGAGCCAAGGCTGCCGCTCCTACTGGAGGGTCTGTATTATCTATCCTGGTGGCGGATGACTCCACCCAGAGGGAGCTGCTGAAGGGAGAGGTTGCAGTGCAGATCTCAGACTACAGGAAGTGCCAGGACATGTCTTCTGGGACAGGCAACAGACCTGCCTGCAAAAGGTGTGCCCAAGTGAGGTACCTCCTGTTGCAAGTGGCTCTGAGCTGCAGGAGGCAGTGAGAAGACTGTGCAATATCAAGGAAGCTGCGAAGGAGTTGGATAGCTGGTTCCAAGTGCAGTCTGCAGCGGACCCACAGTCCATGGCCAAAGAGCCGAAACCTCTTCCATCGAAATACACAGAAGGGCGAAGGGCTAGTAATGTAGACTTGTAGCTTATAATGGCAAGGACCTGCAGGAGGGCAGAACCTCTTCAGTACTCTGCAGACTGAAAATGAAAGACCTGTCACATTAGGAAAGCCACTGGAGCTGAGTGAGGCAGCCCAATCTTCTCCTATATAACAACCAGGGCAACTAAGGAAAGGTGACAGCTAATAGTAGCAAGCAACTCTCTTCTGAGAGGTACAGAGGCACCTATTTGCTGACCTGATGCAATTTCTGGAGAGGTGTTCTGCTTACCAGGGGTTGTATCAGGGATATCCTGATACAACCAACCCCTCTACAGTCCGCTATTAGCCACTGCTGTTATTTTTTATTTTACACTTCTCTTCAAGATACTTTTCTACTGCAGTGTACTTTTTCCAAATGTAAGATTACTTACATTTTGTCCTGTGCTATTTAGGAGTGTTCTCTACCACCTGAGGTGTCAGAATTCATCTGACAAAATACCATTCAGCAGACAATGTAGGTTATGATGTTTTGAACATTTAGGAGGAACAGCTACAAAAGGCTGCAGTTCCCATTCTTTTACAAGTCAAATGACCTGATATTCCAATGCAGTAGCAGCTGTCTTCCGCTCCTGAGCTGAAGACAAAGTATATTTTTCCCAGCCATGCTGCATTTGTGCTCTGTCTTGTATCTAACCTAGTTAGCTTTGACTGACATCCACCTTATTGGAGAAAACCCTGCACTTAATTTAAATTTGCTGCAAGCCAGGCCAGGTCAACTACAGATGGTCCCAGAGATTTTCCACCTGAAAAAGTCACAAGTCAAAACTGGAGCTTAAACTATTATTCTAAATAAGTTGATGTACATCTTTGATGTTGGGAAGGAAATGCTGGATGTTGGCTTGTGGCAATGGGAGAGATGGTTTATTCTTTAAACAACCATGGAAAATTTAAGCACAATTAAAAAGGAATTAACCTACGTTTACTAATATTTATTTGGTAACAGATTTTTCGGTAATAATGTCTAGAATCATAGAGTGACTTGGGTTGGAAGGGACCTTAAACATCATTTGTTTCCAGCCCCTGTGTCATGGGCCAGGACATATTCAGCTAGACCAGATTACTCAAAGTCCCATCTGACCTGGTGTGAGAAGCCAATTCAGCCATTTTTAGTTTGCCTCAACTCTGGTTGTCGGGATTGTCAGAGGCATGTGGAGGAGCAGGGGGCAAGTGCCTGGATGCCCGCCAAAAATGCCTGCCAAAAACGGACCCGCGAAGCTGAGTTGGGGGAGGAGTTTGGGAGCACATAAAGGCAGCTAGTTGCCACACCAGTAAGTCTTTTTGCTTTGGGTCGCTGAGGGGGTCGGCTTGGCCCCTTCTGCTCCCACCTTCGCACCCTCTTCCCTGTAGTCCTGTTTCCCTGGCCTCAGCCTGCCTGCCCGCCCGCCCACTTGCCTGCTTGCCCTCCTGCCTGCCTTCCTGCCTGCCCGCCTGCCTGCCTGCTGGCTCGCCCTCGCACCTGTCCTGCCTTGATGCCACTTTGCCCTGCGTCCTTGCCTGCACCTAGCTTTGCCTGCTGCCCGCCGCCGCCATTTGGAGATCGCGCCCAGCTCACCACACAACACGCATGGTCCATCTGCCAAATCGATGCCAATAAATAGCTGGGGTTCCGTGCTAAAGCTGTCACCTCTCTTCTATTCCTTTTCGGCCTCCCTCTTTTTTTTTCCGTCTTTTTTTCAATAAACGGTTTTCAGATATAATATTGCCATGTTTGTGCTAGATTTTTTGTCAGAAAAATCTATCAAAGGAATCCTTCCTGGCTCCTCCTTTTTATAGTGGAACGGGACACCTGGCCTTGAACTTTTCCAGGAATGGGGTATACACAACTTCTCCAAGAAACCTGTTCCAGTGCCTCTGCACCCTCACAGAGAAGGGTTATATTTAAACTAAATCTAGCAGTTGAAAACTATTGCCCCTCATCCTTTCACTACACTCCCTGATAAAGGATCCCTCCCTGCCTTTTTTATAAGCACCCTTTTAAGTACTGAAAGGATGCAATTAAGGGCCCTGCATAACCTTGTCTTCACCAGGCTGAACTACCCCAACACTCTTAGCCTTTCTTCAAAGGAGACATACTCCAGCCTTTGCTCATGTTCATCGCCCTCCTCTGGACCTCCTCAAGCAGATCCATGTCTTTTTTTAGCTGAGGGCCCCACAGCTGGATGCAGCACTCCAGGTGGAGTTTCAGGACAATGCAGTAGAGAGGGAGAATCACCTCGCTTGACCTGCAGGCCATGCTTCACGATCTTCATGAAGTCTTCAACAAATGAAGAATCAAAACTTCTCATGTTTTCCCATATTCTATCTTGAAGGTAATTTTTGTCATTATATTATTATTTATAATATTTCGATACTGACTTCTAATGTTTTCTGCCTTTGTAGCCTAATCTGAAGAATGAAAAATTCATTAAGGGCAGAGAAACTTTGTAAAAAGTTCATAAAGAAAATTCTAATTATCAGCATAAATCAAGTGAAGGACTGCAAAGTTTGAATTTCATTTCTGTTCTTCAAAACGTGTATATACTCCTATTTAGGTGTGCTCTACAACTTAAGCAGCAGTCTATGGAAGAAACTTTTTCCTATTGTTTTACTTCTTTGGAACAATATTCCCTTGTTATGGAGAAAAACATTTTATCTTCACTATATTCCCTATTGTCTTTTTTCATCATAAAAAAGTGCTTGTGATACTGTATATTAAAGGCAGCATTTTTTTTTTTTCAACATCACGTGAAGGAGAGTTATGTCAATCTTCAGTATTAATTTCTACAATAACTTTATGCTGAGAAGCTTCTTGTAGCAAAAAACCTACAAAGTAAGGGCAACGGAAGTTGACAGATTCATGTCATAATGCTAAATCAAAATACAAGGAGATGGCACAGTACACAGTTAAGAAATTTATATTAAAAAAAAAGACATTAACAAACCAAACCATAACATAATGCAAAATATTTCTGTTAGAGCAAAAAATTTCTTTTAAATTTTCAGGCAGGCAATGGCTATTGCAATTCCAATATGTTTGTTGATGCACATAAATATGACTGATATCCATGTCAGAGGCGTAGTTCTTATAATAGATTCACAGAATATGTTTTCTTTGAAGAACTAAAAAGCAAAAAAAACAACAAAAAAAATTTCTTATGAGATGCGGAATACAGACATTTCTGCATTCATTCTATACTATAAGTTGTGGCTTTCTAGATATTCCAAAGTGACTCTAAGACAACAAAGATTCAAATCAATATCTTAAAGGTCTCTTAAAATGGACACCTTCATTTCTCATTGCACTAGTTTGTGTTGCAGTTTGCCTTGAAGGAAAAGGGATTATTTGCCTGGGGATTCTTGAAGACGTCAAAATATTAAAAGTGTCAAATCTTCTGCCTGCACTAAGATTTGTCATAACTGGTCAAAGTCAAAGACATATTTAGTTTTTCCTATACACGGGTTTTTCCTATACATGGGTTCGATCAATATTTCACTGAAATCCTTTGTGTTTAAGTAATCAATAACCTTTCTCTGAAATCAATTGACATTCATATATCCTTGTTTGTTAATGAACATGTTAATGTGTAATCATTCATTTAGATATTTAAAGTCTTGCTGTGTAGATAAAGAAGATTATTAATCCTCAGT
This sequence comes from Rhagologus leucostigma, assembly GCA_013397725.1. NCBI lineage: Eukaryota > Metazoa > Chordata > Aves > Passeriformes > Rhagologus > Rhagologus leucostigma. The sequence continues at coordinate 865,309 of VZTD01002158.1, read as the reverse complement.
AATGTAATTAAATTCTGTATGAAAATATAATGCCCTATTAAGAACATCACAAGGAAACGAAAATCACACTTCTGTAATTTTTCTTTTAGCTTCAAAAAGTACTAATGGGGTAAAAGATGCATTAGAATCTAAGGTCATGATTCTGCAAACTCTTTCAGATATACAGTAAATCATCATTGAAATACATGGAAAAAATTATATATTTTTTTTATTTTTAATAAATCAGAATGAATGAGGTTTGTTTTGATGATCAAATCCTGAGAGTTTTAGCTAAAAAGACTCCATATCCTATCAATGTTACAATTAAGGAATGAAAGAATAAATGCATGAATAAATAAATAAGCCGCATAAAAAACCCAGGGTTTCTATACAAGCAGAAACTGTCACGCTAGATATCTAGAAAAAAATACTCTCATCATATAAATTGTGGAACTCTAATGCAAATTTTGTCAGGCTACTCTGTATGCAAAATGACTACAGAATATGCAGCACAATTTCCCGATGTAGATAGGATATCTGCAATGCAGATCAGAGGAAGGAAACTCTGCCTACGTTTACTATATATATATATATGTTGATGCATGTTTATGTATTACTTACATGCCTCCCTGCAAAGAGAGCATCTTCCACATAAATACAGTATTTTTTATTTTATCTACACCTCTAAAAATAAAAAGTGTGATTACTTTGGCACATGTCCACTGCTATAATCTTTGATAATAGTTTCTATCCTTAGGTATTAAAGGCAAGGAAAGTAGAAACAACGTGTATTCTTCTATAAAGCTTATTTGTTGAGGGGATGCATAGTCTTTCACAGCTTCCCTTCTTCACCAGCTATTTTGGTGATAGCTAAAGCTCCGTCTGTCTCTCTGTGTCTATCTATCCATTTAACTATCTGCTTTAGTTCTCACATATTCAGGGGCAGTATATTTAAAATTATTATTCAGTTGACTTACCACAAGGTTTCAAAGCTAAGGTGCCAGGCAGTTATTTAAGTTTCTTGAGTATAACTATGCAAAATTAATGGCGTCAAGTAGTAGATTAGGTTTCAGGATGAGTCAAAGTCTAAGCCTGGTTTAGATTCGATTTCAATGATTTTCATTAGAATGTTGGCCTGAAAAAAATCCCCAAAACCCCAAAGTAAAACCCAACCAAAAAAAAAGCCCATTTCATAAGCTCATCTTTTTCCCTCCAGACTTTCTATTCTCTTACAGAAAATTAAGAAATAAATGGTTCTCTTTGAAAAGTTAGAAGCACTCAGAAAAGAGAAAAAGCAACTTTTAATTTAGATTGCATCCAAAGTAAAAGCTACAATACAGGGTCAGCAATCTTTTAAGGTTGCTGTGTCAGGCTGCATTTTTTCATCCTCAAATTGGAGATTGAATGCAGTGGGATCCTGAAGATGCCTCCTCTCAGAGGAAAAGGAGTCCAAGTACCTTAATTTCTGTATTTTGTCTCTGGGTGAGGGGGCAGGTACCAGGGTTTTTTTGCTGAGTTTGGACCTCCTGGAAATCAGGAAAAACAACTATTTCTCATAGATGCCACTCTCCAGATATTATGCTTCAGTGATGGACCTCCTGCTTTTCATTTAAAAATCTGCCTCAGACAAATCCCTCTGTGCTGTCTATGGCACCTAGACTGCTTGTCTAGCAGCCCCTGCTATGTCAGCTACTTGAAAACTTTCTCACTCTTATAGTTAACGGCACTTAAACAATGAACTTTGTATTAGCACCTTTCTCTTGCTGTTACCACTTTCTGATCCACTGGTGCTGTTATAATGACACGGCTAGGTAAAGGGAGTTGTTGCAAGAAAAGTAGAGATAATTATATTCAAAATTTTTTTCCGGTAGTGTTCTGCATTTTCTAATAATTTCTCCATTTCTCCTACTCCCTGTCTTGTCCTTAAAGCCCTTTTGTTTCTCCCTTGCACAAGATTCCTTTCCATTTTTCATTTAATGGAAAAAACACTGCGTTCAAAGCTTTAAGTTTATTGATTAGGTAGCTTTTTATTTCATTCTGAAAGAATTACACGCCAAATTTATATTTGCTTTTTTTCATTAAGTTATGTCTACTCATTCAGCAATTTTTACTGGATTAATAGTAATAGAATACACTTGACAACTCTACTCTCAGACAGATTTAGCTGAAATGACCGAGAGATTCCAAAGTTATTTGGCGATATTTACAAATATGCAGATGGAGAGACAATTTGGCTCCATATATCTAATTTCTTCAAGAAACTAGGCTGAAAATGCTGTGTTAAAACAGTTTGATATTGCAGATGGTTTACAGACCTTTTCTCCAAACCCCATTCATGGGATTCTCTGGTGAAAATCTTACTGAAAATAGTAGTTTAGAGAAAAAATGAAATGCAAAATTTATATACCCATACTGATCTATGAATTCCTATCCCCAGTTTAGAAGTGTGCCTAGGCCACTTATTTCAAAGAGCACTAAAACTCTCCAGAAAGGGATAAAAGGATTAAAATATTTTCTGCATGGTTTTTAAGGAATCTTTTTTATACTTTTCTAGCTACGTTAATTTATACTGAGTTATTAATGAAGGGTAACTGACAAAAGCTCTCTTCAGATTAAAGAAAATGTTAAGCTGTATGAAGAGAAGTAGAGCACATGGTGGAAAACGTTCTTTTGAAAATGTATGTACAATTGGTTGGTGAGATCAGCAGCTGAAAAGTCTGATTGGACACTGGTGTATCTATACTAGGAAATTAAACAACCCCAGGTACTGTTCTCAAGTAAAGGAAACGCATTATTTCTATGTTTTGAAGTTATCAAAATGGTCCATGGCATGAGTGTGGTCCATTATGATTTGCATCCTTGCAAAAATTCCTCAATGTGTTTGGGAAGTCAGCACAGGCTAGAAATAGTTGAGGACAGGCTTTTTTAGTAGGCTTTGCTGCGATAGAATAAGGGGGGTTGGTTTTGAACTAAAAAGAGCAGATATAGATGAGATATAAGTGAGAAATTTTTTGTACAGTGAGGGTGGTGAAACACTGGAACAGGTGTCCCAAGAGAGGTGCCGGATGCCCCACCCATGGAAACATTCAAGGTCAGGTTGGACAGGGCTCTGAGCAACCTCATCTGGTTCATCCCTACTCAATGCAGCAGGGTTGGACTAGATGACTTTTAAAGGTCACTTCCAAACCAAATAATTCTGTGAGTGTATGTTTCTTTAAAAGTAACTGTAAAAACAGAAATGAAGTATTCTTTCAAAGAATGCAAAAAATGCAAACTGGTTGTTACTGGATATGCATTACATATCCATTGTATGTCTGGATATGCATGACAACACTTCCCCAGTGGATTAAAATAGGACAATCTCGAAATACATGATGACTGAAGGATCCCAACACTGGAAAACTTGTTGGAAGAAGAAATTGTTATGGGGTCTCTGTTTCATAAAATTGTGTAGAATGAAAGTGGCAATACTTATGAAATTAAAATGGCAGTAGCTTTGGGAAATTATTACTGACCTTTGGATAAGCCAATATCACCTCTGCCAATCTCTTCTAATGGAAATCTCTCTAATGGAGTGAAAGATATTTGCTTTAACTATAGTTTTTATCCTCTTAAGAGAGTGAAATTATGATTTAAGAAAGAAAAGGGGGTGCAATATAGAGATGATGCCCAGTATTATACCTTCTCAGAAGTGTTACTCTTAGAAATAAAAGCCTCAAAAAAACCCCCCAAAAAGCATTAGCAACATGTTTACTGCCACTCTGTTTAAAGAAAAAGAGAATTTAATAGTATAGATTTCGGCCATTTTGTTCTGTAGCTATCTATGTATGGATCAGGATACTGTTCTGACCTGTATGACTCCATGGGCTCATGAAAGAATCTTGTGAGGAGCAGTCTTTTACTCATCATCATTTTTCCCCCGTTCAGAACAGCAGAAAAAAATGACTTTGAATAAACAGTAGGAAGAAGCAATTAGGATTTCTAGAGTCACCATGTGCCTCTTTTCCTTCAAAATAGCTCAAATCTGACTACTTTGAATGATATTGTAAAACTGCTGCCTCTAAGAATTAAAAATTAGGGGGCATGAGTATGTATATTTATAAGGTTTTTAAAGATTTAAAGGTGTATTGATATCTATTTCAGAAAAAAATTTTCAGTATAACAACATTCATATGCACCAATGACTTACAAATTATATATACTGTTTCTTTCTCTAGATTTTGATAGATTTTGCTACAGTAGTCCCTTTTAATAAATGAAGAATTACCTTCCTAGTACAGAAAGTCACATAGACCTAGATATCACACTAAAAATAGAACATAAATTATATACTGGCCCTCCATAACAGAGCAGGTTTTATGTGCAAAATGCTAAAGGAAATAAGTAATGTGTTACTGAATTTTAAAAAAACCAACAAACCAACAAAATCAAAGCAAAAACCAAAACCAAAAAAAACTTAAAAGAAGGAAGGGGTTTGAGTCAATAACTCCTAGTCTTTCTTTAAAGATAAAATGAAGTTGCTCTGGCTTTGAAATTGAATATGTTATAGCTTCTAACTGTAAGTCAAAGAAATAAAAAATGTTACAAGAAAAAGGTGTTTTTCAGTGACAGATCACTATACCAAATTTTAAATGGAGGATATAAAGTTCAAGGAATCTAAAAATGCTAATCATTAGATTTGCCATCCATCTTGTCAAGGAAAAATAAGTTACAAATTCATAAAGATTATGTGTTTGTGTACCAGATTTAGCCTCTTGATTTATGTTTGAACCCAGTACCTAACCACAGTAGAAGAAAAAAAGGGGTAAGAGTCTACAAAATGTTATTTCTCTCTACAAGCCGAATGAAAATTGGTGCCAAAAAGAGACATCATTTTAAGGCTTCTGTGTGGGAGCAGCTAAATTGTGAGGTTGTTTGTAATCCTCATTCATTTGACTGCCAGTGCGTAGGCAGCCGGGATATATTTACCAGGCCGGGTAATTGGGAAGGAGCTTTACATCAAGGACATGGCACTTACTTGAAAAACCATGCAAAGAAAGACAGAGAGTAGGAAAACAGCTGGGGGATGGCACTGAAATTGCTGGATATGTGAAAGTGACCAGCGGTTACTAGGGCCTGTATAGGGACCAAAAGAAGGTATGTTTTCCCCAAAGGTTGGGAAGACTCGTCTAATAACTACGACATCGCACAGTGTCTTTTGTACTTAAGAACATCTGCAGAAAAATAAGCTTCATTAGTTCTGCTGTTTGGGGAGCTATTTGTGTTTGATATTGTTATGAACAGGGCTCAGTTAATAAACTGAAATACGGGTACGCAAAATCAGTTATTTTCATAGCCAACTGGCTGTGAAAATCCAGACTGTGAACACCATGCTTCCTTCTTAGGGATTTGGGTGAGTTACTACTCTCACTCTTAATGCAGGGTGCTTAGAAGCAAAACAAATACTGTCAAAAAGTACATTGCAATTTCTTTATCCAATAAAAGGAATTTATAGAAAATATGTATAAACCAAAAAACAACAAAATTGACTGGCTGGGACTAAACAAGTGGAGTTAGAGACGTGCACAGCTGCAGGCCTACAATCCTACTGGCATCACTGAGACATGGTGGGATACCTCCTATGGCTGGAGCGTTGAAACAGGATACAGACTCTAGGAAGGTCAGGCAGGGAAGATGAGGAGGAATTGTTGCTCTCTATGTCAATGAACAGATGGAGTTCATGGAGCTCTGCCTGAGCATGTATGAGGAGCTGAACCAGAACTAATGGGTCAGAATTAAAGGGAGGGCAGGGACAGGTGACATTATAGTGGGAGTCTTCTATAGGCTGCCCAATCAGGAGCACTGAGTGTATGCGGCCCTCTATAGAGAGATAGGAGCAGCCTCATGTTCATAAGAGGAGAGGAGAGGAGACTGACTTCATGTGGGATTTCAACCACACCAATATCTGTTGAAGGAAGAACACAGCAGGACACAAATGATTCAGAAGGTTTCTGGAATGCATGGATGAAAACTTCCTTCCAAGTAATAGAGAAGCCTACAAGGAGAGGTGCTATGCTGCAGCTTATCCTCAGCAACCAGGAGGAACTTATGGGTAATACAAAGCTTTAGAGCAGCCTTGGCTGAAGTGACAACAAAATGGTGGTGTCCAAGATTCTTAACGCAGCAAGAAAGTCGCACAGCAAACTCACTGCCCCGGACTTCAGAAAAGCAGACTTTGGCCTCTCCAGCAGTTTCCTTGGTAGTGTACCATGGAATAAAGCATTGGAGGGAACAGAGGCTCAAGAAAGCCAGTTGATATTCAAGAGTCACCTCCTCTAACCTCAGAAGTGGTGCATCCTGACAAAGAGGAAGTGAAGCAAGAACACCAAGAGGCCCACATGTATGAACTCGCGGAAAAACCCAAACAAAGAGGAAGCCTACGGAGAATGGAAGCAAGGACAGGTAGCCTGGTGTTAAAATCTGGCTGCTAAGAGACGCCTCTACCCAAATTAAGTTGCAGATGAGACCATATACCAAAGTCAATAGTATGGATTTTATTTAACAGTAAAATGTGAGGTAGAGAGATAGAAAAAAATAGAAAACAGAGGAAAGGGGGAGAGAGAGACAGACTAAGCAGAAGATAGCCACTATCCATGGATCCAGCGGCACCCTGTTGGTCATTTTTCACCCTGGGCTTCTTGGTGCTGGAGGTCTCAAGGTCATTCAAAACTTCCCACTATTTATATATTTTTGCACAAAAAGGAATTAATTCTTATTGGCTACATACTTATCTTATTCCATTGGTTAAATGATTCTCTCACTTCTAATGCTAATTAGTCCTTTTGAGTCAGTAGGTTTCTTGAGTCAGTGGGCCTTAATCTCCCCTGGACATAGTCATCTTTTACCTAAAATGATTTCAGCACAGTTGTTCAGTTGGTTTTCCTTGTGGATTCTTTGTGTCCATGATCAGTGATACATTCTTCTCTCCCAGCTTTGTTTACCTCACCACAGGCTTGAGATAACACTTGGACAATAGTACCGCCTTACCGCAGTGTCTTAATTTACTGTCCAAGTTTCAGGTATCCTTAGAGGCATATTCGGCGAGGGGAGGGCTTCACTGGTCACAGATGACCAGTTGCTTCTTTACACAGCTTTCCACAGTGGAAGTTCTTAGGTGGTAACAATGTTTGAGACAGGCAACTGTGATTTGAGACAGAAAACTGTGATCTTTTAAGTCCTTAAACCTGGGAGGAATGGAGAGAGATTCTCTGAACAGAGAGGAATCAAGTAAACCCTGACAGAATCAAATCTGGCCAAGGATGTTAAGGTCAACAAGAAAAATTTCAATAGGTAAGCTGGTGATAAAAGGAAGACTAGGGAAAATGTGGGGTCACTCTGGAAAAAAATAGGAGACCTGTTTACCTGCAACATGCAGAAGGCTGAGTTACTCAATGACTTTTTCTCCTCAGTCGTCACTATCCAGTGCTCCAACCACACCACTCAAGTTGCTGAAGGAAAAGAGAGGGACTGAGAGAATGAGGAACTGCACGTTGTAGGAGAAGATCATGTTTGAGACCATTTGAGGAACCTGAAGGTCCAGAAATCCATGGATCCTGGTCATATACATCCACAGGTCCTGACGGAATTCTTGAAAGAGGTGGATGAGCCACTATCCATCATATTTGACACATTTGGTGTTCTGGTGAAGTTCCCACTGACTGGAAAAGAGGAAACATAACCCCCATTTTTAAAAAGGGAAAAAAGGAAGACTTGGGCAACTACAGGCTGGTGAGTCTCATCTCTGTGCCTGGCGTGATCATGGAGTAGATCCTTCTGAAAAGTATGCTAAGGCACATGGAAAACAAGGCGGTGGTTGGTCACACCCAGAATGGCTTCACTATGGGGAAATTTTGCCTGAAAAATTTATTGGCCTATGATGGGGTAATAGCAGTGGTGGATGAGGGAAGAGTGACTGACATCATCTACCTGGACTTGTTCAAAGCATTGGACACTGTCGCGTGCAACATCCTTGTCTCTAAATTGGAGAGATATTAATTTGACAAATGGACCATTTGGTGGATAAGGAGTTGACTGGATGGTCACACTCAAAGAATTGTGGTCAAAGTGGAAAGCAGTGACAAGCGGAACACTTCAGGGGTTGTTATCGGGACTCCCACTTTTTAAGATCTTTGTCAGTGACACGGGGAGTGGTATCAAGTGTATCCCCTGCAAATTTTCCAGCATCATCAAGCTGAGTGGTACAGTTGATGCACCAGAGGGAAGGGATGCCACCCAGAGGGACCTTGACAGGCTTGAGAGGTAGGCCTGTCCAAACCTCATGAAGTTCAACAAATCCAAGTGTAGGGTCCTGCATGTGGATCTGGGCAATCCCAAGCAAAAATACAGGTTGGGAAGGGAATAGAAGGGGACTCTGAGAAGAAGGTCTTGGGTGTGTTGGTAGATGAGAGGGTTGATATGACCTGGCAGTGCATATTCACAGCCCAGAAAGCCAACCATATCCTAGGCTGCACCAAAAGAGGAGTGGCCAGCAGGTCTCAGGAGGTGATTCTCCTGCTCTACTCTACTCTACTCTACTCTCAGGAGGCCCCACCTGGAATGCTGCATCCAGCTCTGGAGTGCCAAGCACAGAAAAGACATGGACCTGTTGGAGCAGATGCAGAGGAGGGCCACCAAGCTGATGAGACAGCTGGAGCACCTCTTCTATTGAAGACAGGTTGAGTGAGCTGGGTCTGTTCAGCCTGGAGAAAAGAGAGCTCCTCAAAGAACCTTATAGTAGCTTCCCGGTACCTAAAGGGGACCTTACAAGAGAGCTGGAGAGAGACTTTTTACAAGGGCATGTAGTGATAGGACAAGGAGCAGTGGCTTCAAATTGAAAGAACGCATGTCTAGATTAGATATAAGGAAGAAATTTTTTACTGTGAGTGTGGTGAGACACTGGAAGAGGTTGCCCAGAGAAAGCCTTCTGCCTGGAAGTGTTCAAGGCTGGTTTGACGGGTGTTTGAACAACCTGGTCTAGTGGAAGGGGTCCCTGTCCACGGTGGAGGGATTGCAATGTGATTATCTTTGAGGTCCGTTTCAACCCAAACCGTTCAATTCTTCTAGGATTAGCATTGTCACTATAAACACCTGAAAGTCAACTTTCATACCCTGCATTGAGAGTTTACCACATTAAAAATGATCCTTTAATGATTTCTCACAAAAAAGTTGATCTTTGTTTTTAAATGTAACATATACATAATATGCAAGTTTCTTAGATGATTCTGTATTTATCACAATAATATGAATCGAATAAAATTGAATATGAATTTTTAAGCAAGAGATTTTTATCTGCTATTTAGTTTTTCCACATAAGCTCAACTCACCTTGTTGAAAGCATGGGGACTCTGTTTACTGTCTGCATTTAAAGTCTCTGTCAATTTCATATGAATAATCCTCTTTTCTAACACTCATTTGATTAATGGACTTTGTTCAGGCATCAGGAACCTACACCATGTAAGATCACTCAGGATCAGAGCCCAGTATTTCTCTGACAGTGTAATCAACTATTATTCTTACAATATATAGGAAATACTAATGGATACAGGCATATACTAGAGAAGTAAATGAGAAATTTTCCATGGAACAATAGACTTGGGTGCTAAATCCCATGATCTTGCTAGGCACTGTACTGATTGAAATCCTAAAATCAAATTAAATCCTAAACCAAAATTGAAATCCCAGAAACGGATCCGTCATGCTCCACCCACATATAAATTTATTATGGGTAGCTCAACACAGCCATACAAGCTTGCACAGATTTATTTTCCAGTATCACAAGATTTTGATTGATCTTTTCTTTTGAGTGAATAAATTATTTTACCTTTGTCTAGATAAAAGGGGTTTTTTATTAAAAAGAGTACAGAAATTCTGTTTCTGTGAACTATCTTACAAGATTTAAGCTCTGAATGTTTTTAGTTAAGATTGTAGTTTCTAGATGCTTTTACCAATTGCACAAAGACAGAAAGCAAATTAATTAGTTTATAACAAAGTAACTGCTGAATGATTAATATAATTTTTTCTCCAGTGTTATGCCATTCTAAGAACACTTACTGCAAGACATTTAATTAACTTTAAGTTGAAATGAAACATTACATTTTGCCTATTAATTATTCATGTATACTACTTATTTGTATTTGTTTATTTAATTACTTTAGAAAGGCATCTATTAATGTGGCAAATGGGAACCTCATATTCAATTTGAGAACTTGTTTTTCCTACTGAGCATGCATTTGGTACATTGGGAAGTTTGTATTCCAGTGGAATAGAATAAGTTGATTTTCCAGCACAGGACTGGAATGCGAGTAGGATGTAAGAGAAGAGGAATAAGTGGAAGGAACATGTCACAGTCCAGTTTGCCATAAATCCATCTCCTGAAAACCGGTGCCGTGACTGATACAAATGGTATCCTGCAGCAGGAAAATATAGGAAAATAAATTTTCAGCTTCTTTCCAAAACATATGGTTCAGTGTAACAAAGAGTTTGCTAAAATTTGACTCCTGAACTTTTTTTTTAAATCCAAAAAGTACATTTAAACATACAGTTTTGCATTGTTTCCAAACAATATCATTTAAGCTCACTCAGCCATCCAAGTTCTATAGAAAGATCTAATCAAGTTCTAATAAAGGCTAATCAAGTTCTAATAAAGGCTAATCAAGTTCTATAGAAAAGATGGTCATTTAGATAAATGCTAGATGGATGCCCTCTATATTTCACAAATTTTTGGAATTCAGCTATCAATTAATGCAGGTAATTGGTGCCAATATATTTCATGAACACTCTCATCTAAGAACAAATTTCATTAGAACTTACTCATGTTCTAACTAGTCCTCACCCTCCTAAAATTAATTTGAATTATGTGAAACCTAATTTGCATAGCATTTCCACAAAAGAAGAGTAGTTTCCAAGCAGATGAAAAAAATAAATATCACCCAGGAAACTGGAATCTAGGGAAGTGGCTAGGAATATATGTAAGACACCAAATAACTAACAAAAACTTCCCAGAGAATATTGTATCATGTGGGTTCAAGCCATTCTCCTAACAATACAAAATTCTTAACAGCAAATTCAGTAAGTGTTAATGTATATACCAGTGGTCTAGAAAACCTGTGGAAGAAGATGAAACAATTTATTTCCTTAAGACAATTGTTGGAAAGGGAATGAACTTGAAAACTTTATTGAAATCTAGCCTTAAAACAGGAGATAATATTTAGAACAGGCCTAGTAGCTGAGGACCATTATTTTGCTTTTAATTAATATTAGCCTGTTATCACAGTAATTTCTTAAGCTTTCCATTAGAGTTTTAACTTCATTTGTGTCATTGTTTATTAACAGCATAGAAAGACCAAGGGAGAAAATAAAATTCTCTCATGTAAGAGTAATTTCTGAGTAACCTTGGGGAAGTTATCTTTCAAAAAATACTTTTGTACAAAGCAAAGAAAATTGTACAGAGATTTAGTTAACTACTTCAAGCAGCACATATAAATACCCTTCAGACACAAGTATAGACTTTAATGTCTATTATCATTACTACAGATGCCCAAGAGTATGTGTTTGAAGTAGTTTTGGTCTCACATAGACTACACATTGGGGATCCCTTCTATGCATCTCTGTAAGCAAAGCAAGAGAGAACTTTGTAGTTTTGATCAAAAATACAAACAGAAAAACAAGACAACTTTTAACGTCATATTGAAATTTCCCTATGGCACACAGAGGAAAAGCTCTGTACAGTATATGTGGTATATGTATCTGTAAGCAGCAATTAATGCAGAAAGAGACACGTTCCACAATTTCCACAGCTTCACACTGCCAGCATGCTTTTCTCTGGCAATCAACAGCAAGAAATGATACCTCAAAAAATGTTGGGGAAACAGAGACTTTGATAAAAGCGCAAACAGTTTTTAAGTGAGTTTGATACTATTCAAATAAGCTTTCTCTTTTCTCATTTTCAATGCTATTATACTTTAACATGTTTTTGGTGTGCACCTGTGTCCTGTCACCTTCAAATAACTGAATAAGTCTATTATATGGTAAGTACCTCAACTGGAAGAATTGGAAATATAAGTAAAATTATTTTCCTGCTCAATCCTTATACAGCCATGGTCACTATACAGTCTGTAAGAGTCAACTGTATAAGATAAGGCTAACATAATTTCGGACAAATGTTCATGGATATCCAATGGATGTAGGCCAGCATAATTATATTCAAAAACACAGAGCTGCTCTACCTACCCCCTGCTAAGCACCACTGTAACTGTAGCCCTCTTGACTTCACTGTCTAGTAAAAAAAGAGTGACCCTGTCCTTGTGTTCAGGGAGGCTAAATTAGAAAGGAAAAAAAGGGAAATAAATGCAAGTGACAGGACAAGACAAGGCAAGGCAAGAGACAAAAATGACATATGTGGACCTGCTACACAGTATGGTAGCAGGACCGGCTCATGTGAAAACTATATCTTCTGCCTCATGCTGAGTGGGAATCACAAGACTTCAGGAAAAGAGGAGGAGGTCAGGGATTTTTATCTACCAGAATAGCTTGTTCAGCCTGCAAACCGATCTGCAGCTGATGAGGCACTAAGCGGTAACTGAAATCTAATTACATTCCTTCAAAAGGAAGTACTTAGTGCTGCACATAGCTGATCCTATCATATACAATAAAGAATTATTATAAAAAAAGGAGAATGCAAATTTTAAAGAAAAGCTTGTAATAGGGTGTCTCATTCAAATTGCTGTGGAACTTGCAATCAAATTCTAAAACTGATGTATCTATGGCCCTATCATGATATTTATGTTAATATCCTCCTTTCAGCAGAAAGGGACTGAAGCTTGTAGCCCATATTTCACAGTACGTTTAGTCTGAATGTAATACTTTTAGACTGAGTACAGCGTTTTAGGGTATTTTATATAAAAAGGAAAAGTCTGTAATTTTCCAATTGTCATGTGTTCTGAACATCTTCATTCTTCCCTGCTTATAAAGAACATTTTAGCCCTTCACAAAAATGAGTGGACTAAAACATATTTTAAAGTTTCATTGACATCATATGTGTTCCTTTTTCAGTTCTAATCACAGAAACAAAAATTATGCTGGGGCTAGTTTATTCATCATCTGTTTGTTTGGGTTTTGGTCTCTTTTTTTAATAGGAGTAATTCCAAGTAATGTAATGAAGAACTTAAAAAAGCAATAAATTAATATGTCTGCTTTTTCCATTGGGTTTTAAAGACACATGGGGTTAAATCATGTGCATTGGTAGTAATAGGATAATATTCAATCATCTTTTTATGGGTGCAAATTAAAGACTTTTGAAAGCAGAACAGGGATATTTTTTTTCTGCTTTCCTTGTTGAATAAATCATGGCTTCACACATGCTTTCAATGTAAACTTCAATTTTTTAAAACCATTAGAAAACTGAATACTTTGTTTCTTTTATTCTTAATGAAATATGTAGGTTGCCAAGGAATAAGAATAGAAGTCAGAAATTAGTTTAAAAATCAGAAATAATATTTTTCAATGAAAATTCTCAGAAGATATTTTTTTCTTAGAAATTGCAGAGAAGACAGTTGAGAAAAAGGAAAACAGGAACTATTCATAATTATAAGTATGAACAGGGGCTGCATGCTTGCTGATAAAAAAACTTCCTAAGTTCTGGCATGTCCTCCTGAAGAGGAAGAAAACTAAGTTTCTTTTCTTGGTTTGTTGGTGAGGCAGACAGTGGCAATGGAAGAACAAAATCAAGTCACAAATAATAAATCTATTTTCATTTATATCCTTGAAGGCTAACTAAACAACCTCTATGGGCCAGCCTTATTGTCAAAATATGAAATCTGCTTCCTGTTAAGAGATGGCAAATGCATTCTTGTGCATATGGCAGCTACAGTAGACAATGAGGAATAGTACAAAGAGCCAAGAAGGCATGACCATGCTGAACTACAAGTGAGTATGGGAAGGACAGATCTGTTTCACTTTTTCACCTAACAACAGAAATTTACATTAAAAAAATAAAATGGATAACACGGCAAGTGTAATCAATATTTCTCAGTCTGTACACCAATCAGATAAGGTTCTTCTCAGGACTGATTCTGTCATTAGAATGGTATAAAAATTCTGCAGTCAAGAAAAAAGTTTCTTGACATTTTCATTCAGTCTGCTGCTCAGTTTACAGAAGGATTGAGAGTCCAAGCATAGTCAAGTATAATTTCCCATTTCTCCATGTAGCAAGATAAGAAAGTAAGTCATCATATTCCTATACAAGTAGTTTTGAAATCTCACAGCATGAAAATATTTTCTGATTTTGCAGCCAGTGGCTCTGTGGGATTTGTTTCCTAGGTTTTTTAATCGTCCATGCATAAATCTTGCTGTATTTCAGGTGAAAATTTTTCTTGAGTTGAGGATATCACTTCTTTCATTTCTACCTTATAGGGAAAACAATGAACAAGGGTTCCTCCCTCCCCCCATGCACACTACTACTAAACCACTAAACCTGGGACTCTTAACAGATAATTTCTTTTCATTAGCTGTAGCCTCCCACTCTGTTTTCTCTTGGGAGTTGCTGGGAACTCCCTCTACATCAATTCTTTATCATCCTTTATGACTTGTTTTCCCCCTCTATTGCATATCAAGAAGCCTAGTCATAATGAAGGAATGGGGTGTACACACAGGATCCAGGAAGGAAACTGATATTCCTCTGGGTCTCCAATTTGCTTCTGTACACTTCTACCTTCTAGACGTTAGCAGAAGTTATGTCTTTGACTCCTCTCACCTTTTCTACTCTTCTGCCAGCTAATCTGGAGCATTGTAGCCCAACAAAAACTTCTACATCGTATCTATCTGTGATAAAATTGTGAGCTTCTCCTCCCCAGAACACTTTAACGTGCTGCCTGTACCTTTCAAAGTACCTTCGTAAGAAGTAGGAAGCTGTGAGTCCTCTATGTACATTTTTCTGGGTTAAAAAACATATTCTGGATGTTTTAACGGTACCATCACCATGCTGGCAAGTAAAATATTTTCAGTGTACAGTGCAATGAGAGAGATAAAAAAACATGAAAGGAGCATGAGAGACATATGCAGAACAAGCAGGTGTAGAAAAACAGGGGCAGGATGGAGTGCAGAATATACAGTGAATTATATGGGACCATCTATATAGATAGAGAAGTAGTGCATAAGAAGCATTCATCTTTTCAAACCTGGGAAATGATTAATTTTTTCAAACCTGGATTTCGTCTGCTGTGTCTAGTTTTCAATGAATAACTTGCTTTCAGAAATTTGGAAGTAGAAATAAGATTCTGCACATTCATTTTTATTTCAAAACAGTTTAAGGAAAATCCTGGAGTTTTTTGAAATTTGGTTTGAGACTCCAGAATGTGTTGGGTTCATGTTCAGCTGGAAAAATGCAAGAAAATGCCAAAGTTTAGTGCAAATTAGATTTTACTATTTCTCGAAGGGATGGACTAAGACATATTCCCAGCATTCTTTTTTTTCTCAGAGTACTTTTGTAGTTTCTAAACCTATTTTCATCTACTATACCAAAGTAGATATTCTCTGTTCTTTCCATCAGAGCCCTATAAGAACATATAAGGGAAATATGAGACCAAAAAACATGTGCCTCATGGTAAGACAAAATGTGTATGGGGTGAATATTACCTGATAGAGAAGTGACAGCTTTGTGACAGCTTGAAATGTGTCAGCATGGAAATTAATTACACTGATAATTTCCAGAAACAAAGAAATTATCTGGTATACATAACCTAAGCGATAGGAAGTGCTTCCTCACTCCCCTCTAGCCTTACTACATTCAGATACCTCAGTAACAAGCAAATGGTTTTTTATCAAACTTTTGAGGCACTTCACCTCTGGATTGGGCACTGGTCAGAAATTTCCTTCCTAGAGTAAATGGCTTGGAAAAATGTAAGCATATATATAAGATATAAGCATTCTTATATATCTTATGTAAGATATATTTCCACTTAAAATGGAAATAACATCTTAACCACAACTGCTAAACTTGTACTTCTGTCACCTCAAGCTCTGAGTTCAGATCTGAAGAGACATGTGACAACAGGCTGACTCAGTGCTCAGATGAGAGCCATTTAGCAAACATCCAAACAGAAATTCAGCAGATAGCAGCATTTCCACTGGGCTGCTAATGAAGTAGTGCCCATGCCAGGTGTTTAAGCCCATCAAATAAGATATAGAATTATTTTCTTATCTGTCTAGTGACATAGTTATTCTGACCATACAGATGTGAAACTTAGTGTCCTGGTCTGAGGTCCATTTGCATAGTTTCTATCATCCCTCAACCTCTTTTGGATATGCAGTTCTCTGTTTCTTGCTCTGGAAGGGTCACAATTCAGCCATCAGAGGACATACGTTCAGTGGTCTTCACTATTATTTTGTAGCTATGCAGCAGGAGACTGCTAACCATAGAAGGCACTTCTCAGCCCTTGTCTGTGTCCTTAGACAAGCCATAACAAAAGGAGTTTTAAGTCTGGTAGGCGTGAAGCTAGGCTTTTAAACAAGACACTTCATCCTAATTGTATGACCTCTTTGACTGAAACAGAAAGCCAGGTCTGCCTCCTTTTACAACTTGATTGTCCAATGAGGAATCACATTTACATACTAGTAGGTAAACGGTAGAGCTGAGCTTCAGTCAACCTGCCTAAGTTCAGCCTATTAAGATGACATAAAATTATTTTCCAGTTTCCAATGAATTTTTTAATTTAACATCCATGCACATCTTTAAAGATGTCAGATTGTGACTATTACTATATATATTGCATAAGTAGGAAAGCTGTTAAAACATGGAAGAGGTCTTGGGATCTATTTTGCATGTAATTTATTTTGTACATGAGAATACGTCATTCTAGCAAACAAAAAAGTAAAGGATATTCATAGAGTCTGATTTCCCCAGCACACAGTGACTTCATCTGAAGTTAGTTATTTCTCTTTCTGAAAATTCAAGGTTTGAATATTTAATCCTGTTGTTCTACTGCTCCAAAACAGTCATTAGTAAATTCAATGTATGTTCAGGTGAGAGCCTTAAGGCTCTTTCCACATGCCTTGCAATTTTTCAAGCACTGGGATTTTTCTCTTTTTTTTTTTTTCTTTTTTGTATATGTCCCCTGGATGATACCAGTTCAGAATAATGTTTCATAGCAATTTAATGGCCCTTGTCGAGTAGTTTGTTCTACAGACACATATACTCTCTTAACATGAACAAATGCTCATACTACTATTAAAATGTTGGTTATTATGCTCCTTAAATATCTGTACACATTCTTTTACTTTGGTTTTCTGAGGAAATTAAACTTATACATTTGCATAGTTTATTCATCTGTCTATCACCCTACCCCTGATGCTTACTCTTTAATTTATTGATCAGTGTTCAATTACACTTGGGAACTGGAAAAGCCATTTCAAATATAAATGGAATTCTGAGCTCATAAACATTATTCAGAGAGTAGAGTTGCAGTTGCTGCAGGGACAGATGAAGTCATTGTTTTCCTCTTCTGCTAGAGAGAAAAAGGAATGCAATGTATGCATCCCACAATGTACATACCTCACCTTCATCTTCCATGGGTCCAGCAGTTGGCAGGACATTGGGTTCAATATGCCCTACATTTCTTCCTACCTCTTGACAAAGCAAGTTACATTCTGCCCTGCTGTGTCTGTAGTTTGCTCACCATCTTCACTATGGTTTTACTCCTAAACAGAACTGCACAGTGCTAAATAATATCTGGGACCATGGTGGTCTTTGCCCTATGCACATGGAGACTGGACAAGGAAACATACAGTAAGACAGAAGTGCCCCACAGAAGTTACACCTCCAGTCGATATTAACAGGGCAACCATTACTAACCAACCATGAGTTCTCCTCTCATGTAAAGGATGGAGAATGAATTTTTATGTACCTCACTAACTGCGCCACTTAAGCAAGTATAAGATGTGAGAATTCTCAACAGACAAAAAAAGGACCAGCACCCACATCCAGGATTCAGTCACACTTCTTTTACCAGGGAAGCTCTCATGGCAATAATGGTGTCTGTTCACCCATTTTTCATAGCAGGCTGAAACCCACATTTAAATAACTAATGCTGCAATAAAGCACTTCAAATACAAAATACAAAACAAATCAAACAAAATAAAACAAAAAAATCCACCAGAGAAATTTAAAAAGGTAATCATCACGAATTATTTGGCAGGCTCAGCCAAAGCACTGTGGTGCACAGACTGCGTGTCAGAGCCATATGACTTATTTTTATGTGTTTTGAAGTAAAAAGTAGTATAGCATTCAGACTGCAGAGCTTTTGTTACAAGGATTTTATCTCACCAAGTGGTCTCAGCATTTCAATTCCATCTTCTAAAACCTAAAGTGGAATTTGATCAAATACCAAATTGATTTTAAAATCGCTTTTATGACTTTTGAAAGCATAGCTCAATTTAGGGGCCTCTGTTTATATTTATCTTCAGTTCCATCTCTGCACTCAAATTCATGTTGCTGTTTGAGAATAGTTGGCCATTCTAAATAAAGGCTCACAAACTTGTCTTTGCAGTGTGTACTGACAAAAGGAGTGATTTCTGGCTTCAGGCTGAAATGCTCACTAAAACACAATCTAAATCTAATCCTATTTTACTTTTTGATGTTAGTTATTTTACGTTATAGCAGGGTTTTCTTGGGTTTGTATTTAACTTTGCTAATGATGCTAAATGATAGATGTGGAAGAGAATTTCATTACATATGTTCAAAAAAGAAGGTTTTGTAATAAAAGAAAAAGAAAAGAGTGAGGAAGGAAGGAAGGAAAGAAGGAAAGAAGGAAAAATTTTCCTCCAGATTCTTACTACACAGATCTCCTCCCACTGAAGTTAGTGACATTGATATAGTACAACGAAAATTATGACAATGTAGAATCCTTGTGGAAACATCACTCAAAGAAAATACAGTCCCAGGACCATCCCAGCTAGTAATAGCAAACTTTCAGACAGAGACTTTCCAAGGTACCAAAAAAAACACAAACCCAAGAAATTTGATTTTTGTGGGCCTGATTTAGACTTTTATGGTAATGGTTCATTACATACATGCTATGCGGGCATATTTTTCATGTTGATAGAAAGGTTAATGGTAATCACAATTTACTCTTGAAATCTCAGCATTTTCTGAAAATCTTCCAGAAAGCTGGCACTCCAGATGGAGAAAAGAAAGTCATGTGCAAACATCATAGTCTTAATTTGCAAAGTGCAGTCTATACAGCAATAAAATTTATTTAACATTGCTCTTCCAAGAAGAGTAAACAAAAAACTTCAGTCTGTGTCCCAAGCTATTGTTTTCTTTCTAATACTTGAGTCAAATGAGTGAAATTCAAGTTATTCTCAAGAGGAATAATAAGGCAATTAGAAAGCACTTGGAAATAGCTAGATAGCTACCAAAAGACACAATTCCCGTAAGTAAAATCTGAACTGAAGAAAGCTAAAAATTTTACAAAAAAATTTCAGCATCAGAAATGTATTTTCTTAGGCAAATAAAGGACATAGGGATTTGTACACATCCTGGAGCAAGAGTAAATGATAGACTCTGAAACAGTATCTAAACTCCTCTCTCTCACAGTTGTTGCACAGAGTTTTCCACCCTTATTTATGTATTATGATAGAGGTGCCACCAGCCTTGCTGATGGGCTCAGCTTCGGCTACCAGCAGGTCTGTTTTGGAGCCAGGTGGAACTGGCTCTGTACAACACAGGGGCAGCTCTCGCTTGTCACAGAATCCACCTCTGCAGCCTCTTATTACTAAAAGCTTTCTACATAAACCCAATAAAAATATCTATCATTCAGGTTTGAAATAACTTTTTATGAAAACCATGTACCAAAAGATCCTTGGCGATGTCCTGTCTCAAGAAAGGAAACCTTTCACAGACAGACTTCTAGATATAGAAATATAACCTCATTTTCTCAAGAGCAACCTACATAGAGTAGGAGGAGAGAGAACTGTTGCATTGTACCTGCAAAGTCCCTCAAGACTCAGGACATCAAAGAACAGCAGTAATGAGATTTATTCAGCCTGGTAGTTCTTCCTGTCTTCTTGGAGGTCAAGGTGGCTAAATGCAATTCTTCCCTCTACACGGCTCTAGCAAGTTTCCTGAAGATGTGGAAAACTCTGTAGGTTACACAAAAACATCTTTATTTACTGTTTCAAAATTAAGGGGACAACATATGCATCATTTCTTTTCACTGAGGTTTCCTGCTTACTCCTTAAATTATATTGTCTGGAAGATGAGAGCAATAAAAGGGCCTATTTTTGGTCTATTACAATGGAGGGCCAAATAATGCAGTGTGATTCATACAGCTGAACTCTTAGAGAGAGTTAGACTTTGCTCTCTGTTAGGGCAGTTGTACAGTAGATTGCTTATACAGCTTTCATTGCAACCAAATGTAACAGCAGGCCTCAGAAAGATATCACCCACATCTATTTTTACAGATGTGAAGGATGATTATGAAAAATAAGTCAAAAATAGAACAATGTGTGATCATGTGGAGAGTGAAACAACAGGGTGTTATTGCTGAGATGGCTTGTATCCAGCAACAGTACACACTTTCAAGTTATTCTTAAAGCTATATATGCTATTTATAACATTTAAATATAGATGTACATTATATTCAACATTAGGAAAGCAATACAGATTAAGATAATGCAGAATCTACTATACTAAAACATCTGTTCAGTGTATTATATTAGTCCCATAAAGTTAGTTATAAGTCCATGAAATTCTCAGACTTTTTATATCACCTGAAAATACATCTTATTAGAAAATGAGGGCCCAGGTTTCACATCGTTAAAGCAAATAGAAAAATGTCTATTGACTTTGAGAGCATTTGTATGAATATTTCAAAATACTGGTTTGAAGCTCCAGAAGTTCAACTCTTTTGAATGACATCAACACTAGTGTTAATATATTTTATCTCAGAGGAAGGGACTATTTTTGGATTAGCCTTGAAAAACAGCAATCTTTACGATCTCTTACAGCTGAGTATACCTCAGTGTTGTTAATTACATTTGGAATTAATATTTTCAAAACTCAGATTCTGTTTTGCTGTTTTGATGTAAGCTTGATAATTGTCAAGTGGGTAGATTATGAAGCCTTTTTGATACTGTTCATCCACAAGTCTTAACTAAATATCATTGTCTAAATATGATGTACTTTTATTATTCCATTAATGTATTTAAAACAGAGGAGGGAGTCATATTTACAAAAACATTGAGGATTTCTTGTATTTTTAAAGAGATATTAATATTTCATATCTGAAGGTAGTCCTGGTGGTGAAATAGGTATAATAATAATTCACAATACTATTTGCAATGTCAGTTCCATTTTTGGTGGTGCGAGAAGTAGGGGGAAAGGAGAAAGAAGATCTGTGCAACTGTATATTTTTACTTTTGTCATGCAGTGCAGTAATACTGCCAGAAGTAAGATTGCCATTGCTTCCTTAATATAATTCAGCATACCTTTCACTTGTACTTCCAGAAAATCAGTCTTGCTAAGTTACATAAAACAGAATAAGTGCTAGGCTTTTTGCACAAGTAGAAAGGATGGTAATTGTCTCAGAGAATTTACTTCCCACTGTGTTTATTTCCAGTGAAGCTAAAACAAAATTGATTGAAAAAAATGGAAGCTAGGATAATAGAGAAAAGAAAAAGAAACACGAATACCAAGAAAAAAAATTGAAAGTTAGCAAGTTATATGGTGAGAAAAAATAATAGTGTGAAAGAAAGACACAATCTCTATGTAAAGAATAATTATGGTACTGTCCCTAATGACCAAAAATTAGACAAATCTCCTTGTCTATCCAAATAAGAGGGGAGACTGGAGAACCACTGCAGAAGCAGTGTCCTCTTTGTAGCTTCTGCTCCTAGTAAGTGCTGTTCTGAGGCTTCACCTAGTTGGTGTTTCATTCAACACCACTGGACAAGTTACATGTCCCACAGCATCTGGGTGCTTTGCAGCATTATACATATTTCTATTTTCTCAAGGCTATCTCACTATCTTACAGATGTTGCAAAAAAGCTGCTGGTGATAACATCAAAAACTTGAAGCAATTGTACCCCTGAGAGTGGTTGTTCTCACCATGTAGTATCCAGAAGAGGAACCAGAAGGGAAATATACTTTCAGATTGTTACCCAGCTATCATCTCCACAGAGTAAAGAAAGTGAGGTGGATGAAGGAAGAGCAGGCATAGACAAGATGTCGGCAGCAGGTTATACAGTAAAGGTCCACTCTTTCTATTAGCTCCTACTGCCCACATGGGTATCTTATGCTGAACTGAAGATTCCTGGATTTTGGCATTGATAGTGAGAATAGATGAAGGACACAATCTTGTTTCCAAGTCAGAGAGAAATTTGTGTAAACAGATTCGTTTTCTTGAAACAATAATCAAGGAAAATATCTGAATTTCTAATGATGCAAGTGTCTGAGGGTAATTTGAACTGAGAGGTTTTGGGGGTGAGGTAGGGTCCCTTCTGTTGAGGGCAGAATGAGAAAATAATGTTTGTGTGAAGCACATTTCACTCTTATTTTTGTGACTTAGCCTAGAAAAGATAAATACAATTATATCAATTATAAAGCTCAGGAACGATAAAAAAGCAAATTATCTTTCGACAATTTTTCACCTCTTTATGAACTGTTATTGCGCTAGGAAGAGATACCACACAATAAGCTACAAAGAAATAACAGTTTCATTTCCCTCTTCCAAATTCTTCCCTCTTTGGCAACAGAAGTTATTTCTGAACAACAGCATCCATTCTGTGATCTTAATAACATATGCTTCTGTGCCAGCATAATATTATGAAAATTGCTTTCAGTTTCAGTAGGAGCTGCAATCATGCAGCACCTCTAAAAATCCATCTGTTTTTTAACCTTAAAAGGAGAAACAAAGTGCCCACTTCTGAGTTATTGCAAGTCAAATATATAGCAGTTAATGAATTAGAAATCAATACTCTTTAAAGTGAAAAATTAGGGTCTCTATGTGCTATAAAAAACCCAATCAAATTTACTTAATTTTCACTATACAAGAATAGTAACCTGGGTTAAAAACTCCATTATGGGGGAGGTTTGCATTCAGAATTCACAGGCCTCCTTTTTAAGGCCTCCCCAGTCATAGAGGAGCATGAGAGGAGGAAAATGACTAATATTTTTACTTTAGAGAGAAGGCAAAGACTACCATAGCCGATCTATTTTCAGTGGAGAGATGTTCATTATGCTGTCACGTTAGAATGTCATTCAGGGTATAAAGGTTACGATTTCAAGTTGTAAGCAGAAACACATGCTCCTAGGAAAGACAAGGAGCAAACATGTTAGAAGCCTCAAGTAGAACCTATGAGTACAGGTTTGCTTGCCCCAACACTCTTCAATCTCATCCAAGAAAGAAGCAACTAAAAAGCTAAAACAATTACCTGAGATAGGAGCATTTCAGTCATCATTGCTTGCTGCTGTATAATTCAGACTATTCATCCAAATGTGTCCTGAAATATCAGGAATACCCATCAAAAAGTCTCCTGAAATACCTTTACAACTGTTGGGAACTGTCTTTAAAGGTTGTGACACTGTCATGCAGTGAAAAAATGGCTGTGCTATACAGTACCAATAAAATAGAAATCCTTTGTTAATGCTAGCAAAGGGATACTCTGTCTTCATCTGTCTATGGAGTTGTTTCAGATAATTCAAGAATGGTTTGAACTAAAAAGCTTAAAAATAATCAGCCAAGCTACGGATCCATTCAAGTCTAAGAATCCTATAGCCCAGTCACACAACAAGGTTTCAATACCTTAATTGTTGCCTAGAACAGGACATATTGCCCTAAGAGATTCAGAAAATATCTGCCCTAGTCACTCATACACTTAGTTACTAGCTCAGCAAATACCCAGGCCTCAAAAATCAAAAGAAATGGTTCAGTCCCTTTAAATCCTAAACCAAAGCCAAGCTGTAATAGCCCATACTGTGTTCCTGTTTAAAATAGTATTGATTTTACCTCCAGAGACAAAATTAATGTTGAAAAAAAAGTAATTATAACTTCCTAGGAGAAAGAATACTCCAGTCTCTGAATGTGATCCTCATTTTCATCACTCAAGCAATAATTCAAGCAATATTTTCCTTCCATATATTTTCATAATTGTATTGGATGTGTGTGGCAAGGATTTGGTATCCAGGGCAGGGGCTGCAGAGGTGACTTCTATAAGAAGATGATAGACACTTCCTCCATGTCCAACAGAGCCAATGCCAGCCGTCTCTCAGATGGACCCACTGCTGGTCAAGACTAAGCCCTTCAGTCACAGTGATAGCGCCTCTGGGATAACATATTTAAGTAGAGTGGAAAACAGTTGCATAACTTAAGAAAGACTTCGACAGGCTGGAGAGATGGGCAGAGAATAATTATCTGAAATTCAACAAAGGCAAATGCGGAGTCCTGCACCTAGCAAAGAATATCCCCACGCACTAGGACAGCCTGGGGGCTGACCTGCTGGAAAGCAGTTTTGCAGAGAAGGACCTGAGTACCATGAACCAGAAGTGTGGCCAAGAAGGCCAGTGGTGTCCTGGAGTGCATTAGGAAGAGCATAGCCAGCAGATTGAGGAAGGTGATCCAGTCCCTCTACTCAGCCCTGGTGAGGTCCTGTTTGGAGTACTGTGTGCAGTTCTGGGCTCCTCAGCACAAAAGAGACATGGAGCTCCTAGAGTGGGCCCAGCAGAAGGTGACTAGCAACAGAAACATACGTTTTATTATGATGGTTAAAGGACTGGAGGATCTCTTTAATGAGGACAGGCTGGGAGAGTTGGGCCTGTTCAGTCTCTTACTGAACCCGCGTGTCCGAACAGTTACTTTGCAGCAGGTTCAAGCATAAGCATTCTTTTAAACTTAAACTTTGCAAACTGAGCATTTAAAAGAAGGCTTTCAGACATTTTGTTATGCAATATAGCATTTCACTAGAAAATAGTCTAATTTGAGGAAAGGTTTTCTTGTTTCTTTCAGTTATGACTTTGCCATAGCAGCCACTTGTTCACTGATTCGTTTGTTGGTTTACTGTAAACCAACAGTGAATGGCTGAATATACATGAGAAGCCTGCTCTTCTCCAGTAAACTGGAATTTTAACTGCTGTCATTTTAAGCAAAGAAGCCCTATTTTGGATTTGTCTCATAAGTACGAAAGTATTTTCTACTAAAGCATCACACATATATTCTAACTAAAGTATGGGAAGAATGAGAATTATTAGCACAGTTTTGTACTCGGTAAATTATTACACTGTACCAGTGTGAGCAGGCTTTCATATTGATATCTACAGTATGAATTTGTCTTTTTAAATTTAAATAAACTAGTGCTAGTGCTATCAGTCATACAGCATTCATGGTTTCAAATGCACTACTGTGCTTTATTTTGTGTAAAAATGTAACAATAGAGGAACCCTTTGGATGGAGTCCTGATATATCATTGGTTACAGTATTCTGCAGGTCACGTTTATTAGAGGCCACCTAATGCAGCTTAACGAACATTAAAGGTGGTTGAAAAATTTAAGATGCAGAAGTAACTGCTGTCTTTAAGAATGGCTCTCAAGCACACTAAACATCTCAGCAGAATAAGGAGGATGCTCAGATTTTTTACCCTCAAACTGAAATAAAAATGGCATTACAAAATATTTGGTTTGTCTTGGAGTGTACAAACATTATCACGTATCTTCCAAGTAAATCTAAAACACTAGTATGGCTTTCTAATTTTAGCTAGAGATTGACAAATGCTTTAAATAATTATTTTCTAATTATAACATTTTGCAAGAATTCTCCTGACAATCTAATTTTGCCTTTTCTCGGTCAAGTTTTGAGTTCAAAAGTTTAATTTAAAAGTTTTGGTAAACATCCGATTTCAAACATATTAAAGAAATCTAATATCTCTTCCATGTGGTATACAAATCAGTAGTGATTTCAGTAGGCCAATCACATCTATCCAATATAACTTACATAGCTGGAATAAATACTTAATCAGCATTTCAATTATCTGTAGTACACTGAAATCTTCCATAGAATTGTAAACAAAGATATATACTGATTTTCATTTTTAATTCCTTAAGTTATCTATAGTAACTAAATACAGGACAATTGTCCTGGTTCTAGGTAGGACAGAGTTAATTTTTGCAGTAGCCCGGAGGGAGCATGGCCAGGACCCTGAGGTTATTCTACATATCCTCACCTCCTTCCTTGGTGATGGGGGCAAGCGGTCCCTTCTGGATCATGAAGTGCTGTGGAGGGAGCGGTCGGGTATTGTTGGGGGTTTCTATGGGAATCATTTGCCTCTTTCTTGTACCCTCTGTCATTCGTACTGTTGCTGTTAATGTTTGTTTTCTTATCTCTTACTCTTATGTATTACTCTTAAGTATTACTTACTCTTACACAGTAAATTGTTCTTATCTCAATCTGTGATCTTTTCCTTTTGTGCCTGCAGTTTTCCTCTCCATACATCCACAGGGAGGAGGAGAAGGGGAGAGCGAGCAAGCAGATCATGGTTTGGAATGTTTCAGTGGGAACACTAACTTGGGTAACACCATTCCTAAACCACGACACCACTAAAATAAATAAAACTCTTCATATACAATGTTTTTTTGGAGAGAGAGAGACAGATGTTGGGATGCTGAAAATTTCTGCCAGTATGAGAATGCACTTGTTTTTCCAGTAGAGTGAGGGAGGCAATTTTCTGTCCTGCAATCACACAGTAACCCTCATTAAGAGATAACACAGCTGTTGATCTGCTAAGAAAACATGAATTAAAAGAATTAAAGGAAATGAAAAAATAATGCAACCTGTCTACTAAATTATTAAGATTTATATCTAAATTGCATTTAATGATTAAATGGTAGCAAAGTGTACCAAAAACATTTTTTAATAAAAGACTAAACAAGCTAAACTTGACCATCAATAAAACCAACTCAAAACACCACGTGACAAAAATCAAACATTATCTTGCTTATTTCTGCAGTACACTAAAAGTAATTGGTAAAAATTATTCTGATTTCAACACATTTGCAAATATAGAAAGTTACAAGCAGCAAGGTCAACACCAATCTAGAGCACCATACTGGTATTTTATAAAATGCAGAGAGTTATTTGAGAAATTGATGATCAAAAGCAGAACTGTTGCATTTCAGCAACACATTAATATGTTTTTTAATTAAAAAAATTTAAAAGACACCTGTAATCTATTAGAAGAGAAATAAAAACAAATTTTCAATTTTCTCAAGGGCAGTGTCCTGCTAGACCTGCTGCTTGCAAACAGAGAAGGGCTGGTAGGAGAAGTGTTGATCAGAGGCTTTCTTGTGCATACTGACCAAGAAATGATAGAGTTTTTGGTTCTTGGTGAGGTAACGAAAGGTGTCAACAAAACCTTTGTGTTGGACTTCTGAAGGTCAGACTTCGACCTTTTCAGGACAATGGTTCACAGAGACCCTTGGGAAACATTCCTATAAAACAAAAGGGTCCAGGAAGGCCGAACACACTTTAAGAAGGAAATCTTAAAGGCACAGGAGCAGGCTACCCCTCTGTACTGAAAGATGAGCCCGCGGAGAAGACCAGCCTGGCTAAATAGTGAGCTTTCATTTGAACTCAGGTGAAAAAAGAGAGTTTATGACCTTTGGAAGAAGTAGCAGGCAATTCAGGAAGAGTACAAGGTTGTGGTTAGGTCATGTAGAGAGAAAATTAGAAAGGCAAAACTCAGCTACAACTCAATCTGGCCCCTGGAGTGAAAGATAATAAAAAGTGTTTTTATAAATACATGGACAGCAAAAAGAGGGCAAAGGAAAATATCCGTAGTTGATTGGATGTGGAAGGGAACATTTCAGCCAAAGATGAGGAAAAGTCTGAGCTACTTGGTAACTGCTTTGCCTCAATCTTCAACAAACAGACCAGTTATCCTCAGGACAAGCTCCCTGAGCTGGAAGACAGACATAGGGAGCAGAATAGACGCCTTGTGATCCAGGAGGAAGTTGTGAGTGACCTATTGTGGCACCCAGGTAGTCATAAGTCTATGGGACTGGATGGGATTCACTTGAGGGTACTGAGGGTTCTGTTGGAACAGCTCATCAAGCCATTCTCCGTCATTTATCATAGTCCTGGTAAAGCAGGGAGGTCCCAGACTGGAGGCTGGTCAGTGTGATGCCCGTCTACAAGAAGGGCCAGAAGGAGGATCTGGGGAACTACAGATCTGTCAGCTTGACCTCGGTGCCAGGGAAGGTTACGTAACTGATTGTCTTGAGTGAAATCACACAGCACATACAGAACAACCGAGGGATCAGGCCCAGCCAGCATGGGTTTAGGAAAGTCAGGTCCTGCTTGACCAGCCTGATCTCCTTTTATGAACAGGTGGCCTGCCTAATGGACAAGAGAAAGGTTGTGGATGTTGCCTACCAGGGCTTCAGCAAAGCCTTCAATACTGTTTCTTACAGCATTTTCCGGGAAAGATGTCAGCCCATGGTTTGGACAGATGCACTGTTCACTGAGATAAAAATTGGCTGAGTGGCCAGGCCCAGAGTGGTGGTGAATGGAATTTCATCCAGTTGGCGTCCAGTCACTGGTGGTGTTCCCCAAGGCTCTGTATTCAGCCCCAGTCCTGTTCAATATACTCACAGATGATCTGGATGAAGGGATCGAGTGCACCCTCAGCAAGTTCACAGATGACACCAAGTTGGGCAGGAGGGTTGATCTGCTGAAGGGCACAAAGGCTCTGCTGAAAGATCTAGACAGGCTGGATCAATGAGCCAAGGCAGTGTGCTGTCCAATATGGTGAGATGGCAGGTCCTGCCCTCGGGTGACAACAACCTCATGCAGTTGGGGGATAGGCTGGGGACAGAGTGGCTGGGAAGCAGCCAAGTGGAAAAGAACCTGGGGGTGCTGGTCGACAGAGGCTGAACATGAACCAGCATGTGCCCAGATGGCCAAAAAGGCCAATGGCATCCTGGCCTGTATCAGGAATAGTGTGGCCAGCAGGACCAGGAAAGTGATTTTCCCCTGTATTTGGCACTGGTGAGGCCACATCTCAAATCCTGTGTTAAGTTTTGGGACCCCTAGTTCAAGGAAAACACTAAAGTGCTGCAGCATGTACAGAGAAGGGCAACAGGGCTGGTGAAGGACCTAGAGAGTGAGTCATATGAGGAGCAGCTGAGGGAGCTGGGGTTGTTTAGCCGGGGTTGTTGGAAAAAAGGAGGCTCAAGGGTAGCCGCTCTCTACAACCACCTGAAAGGAGGCTGTAGCAGTGTGGGGATCAATCTGCCAGGCAACTAGCAACAGGACAGGAGTATATATCCTCAAGCTACACCAGGGAAGGTTCAGGCTGGAGATCAGGAAGAATTATTTTCATGGAAAGGGTTGTTAAACATTGGAATGAGCTGCCCAGGGAGTCACCATCCCTGAAAACGTTCAAGATACAACTGGACTTGGCACTTAGTACTATGATTTAGTTGGTATGATGGTGTTCACTCAAAGGCTGGACTTCATGATCTTGGAAGTCTTTTCCAGCCTAAATAATTCTATGCTGATGTATCAAAGAAGTAACTTATAGCCTATAAAAAAAAAAAAAAGAACATAAAATCAGACATCATTAGCCTGCTTTAGTTATAGAGCCATTTTTTTGTGTGCTTTCGCAAAGCAAAGGGGAAGACACAGAAAGAAAGGGGATCTAAACATGAATCATGGTTATACTTTGCTTGTATTTATGTGTTTTCAGGAAAAGTGAGGAAAAAGAGAAGGAATGATGGCAGGCAAAGCAGGTGCCATTACTCTAGACTGACAGCATTGTCAGTTCCAGGAATCAGTGCATTTGGTCAACAAAGTCCCCCAACAGGCCTGGCAATTCTTAGATAATCTAAATGAGAGAAATATAATACTGTAGAACTTCTAAATTCTGGAGTTAAAATATGCTCATTTACATGCCAAAAAAAGGGTAAATATCACTAGCCTACAAAAGCAATGGAAATATAGACTGTAATAATTACTCCCTTTATAATTTACACAGATTAAATAATTCCTGACCTCACATGATATTTAATTTGATTAGCACTATATATTTAAGTGCAGTAATTCTGTGATAAAGAGAAAACATTCTACTTCAATATCACCATGGAAATTAATTCTGTCCTGAACCTGACATGTCATGTCATCTATATTACTCTGCTGCCTGCTTTTTTAAGTTTTCATGTACTCAGACATGATCCAGGATCTGAATAATTGCATGTTTCACTATAGTCAAGGTAATGGTATTATTCATCATTATTATTAGTCTTTGATCAAAATGAAGAAATGCAGTTGGACATGTACCTTTTAAAAGAAAGAAGAAGAAAGCCTTTGCCCTATTACTAAATTATTTGCAATTAGCTAAGGAAATTTAGAAAAATCAAATTCTCATCATTTATAGCATATAAATTATAGCAAGTTGAATATAATGACAGAAAAAATAAACCACACTCTGGTTATGACAGGATTAAAAAAGAAAGATTTGTCCCAGCTAAATTTAATAAAGCTATCTTGGGTCTTCCTAACAAGTCAGACAAAGGAGTATTAGAGTATAGAATAGCTTCCTGAGGGTTTATGCAGGACATTGGACAGATTTTACATATTGGAATCTCTTACTGCTAAAAACTATTTTTAAAATTCCTTCATGCAGTTAGCTTAACATTAAATCCCACATACCTATACATGCTTCAGCTACACCTTTAGATTTCATTGTATTCATATCTAAAGTATAATTATTTCAGATGTTTCTAGTATTTCCAAAAGACCTTTCTTAAGACCATCTGGTTGCAAGTATATATTGTTTCATCACACATTAGTTTTTAGGCTGAACATTTACCTTTGCTTAATAACCTTGTGGGCTACTATTGATCTGAAAAAATAAGTTCCAGTCAGGCGTGTTCCTCCCCTTGGGGTGGCACATGCCAGATTGAGCCATAAAATGATCCTTGTTGCCACATCAGTTGCCACTGAAAATTGCACAAGCTCTTATCCAGCAGGTTGTCCCAGAGCAGAACCCTTGAGTTGTTAAAGATCATCTGCTTGACTAAGCTCTGTAACACAAGTATTCACACAGTCAATACCAGCCCCTTCAAAAGTTGTAGCTACCCACATCCTTTTTCAGCTTTCCAGCCTGAGTCATCTCACTCCTTGTCTTGCAAGAATTTGAGATGCTTTTAGGAGTACCAGAGCAGAAGCTAGGGTTTAATTTGTGTGTGCACAAAAAATCTGACCTCAAACTCCACTTCATGCAAGAGCATGCCTCCCAATACAAGCCCATCAGATGTTGTTTAATATACATGATGGTTTCATGTCAGATATTGAATTGCTGATTTATACTGTAGCTCAACTACTGAGACTTCTATATTGCTGAATACATTAAAGGCCAACAAACTCCCTCCCATTTCATAGCACCATTTCTATACATGCTTAGAAATACAAAAGTTTTCTCTCTAGAGACTAGGGTCACCCAGAAGCTCTCCTAGCCATAAGAAGCTTCTTTTTCAGATTTTTCCTCCCTTTACGGTGAAATATTAAACATACACTCACTGCTTCCACCTGTTCTCATTAATGAGTCTAGCAATACCATGAGCTTCAGGCTCTGGTTTCAAAACAGAGACACTAAACAAATGCCTTGACTTGACTCACAATTCCTTCTCAGATAAAAGCTGCACTGTTTTCAACATCTGTGTAAAAAGTAGTAAAAATCAAGTAGTTCTTTTCTCTGAGTTCTAACAAAGCTTCAGTACAAAACCTCAGTCCTTTTAACAAGGGCTCCAAAATATTGTTGAAAATCTCAGTTATGACTCCTGTTCAATGCAGAGTTGTTCATGACTCAGTGACCTTTTAAAAGAACTCAGAATCAAATGCAATCCTATTTATATACTACCATCAAAACCACTGGTAAATCTCAACTTTGTAAGGCTTAAACATGGAACAAAAAGAACATTGTTGTTTAGGGGATTGCTTTGCCTGTAAGCATACAATTATATTCCAATCAAAGCAGAGCTCTCAGTCTACAAATTCATGTAGATAAAAATTGACAAAGGATTTGCATGAACTCTTTCGACATAGGACTGCAGGATTTTGCATATGAGGTTCACAGGGTGTCACAGTGTGACTCATCAAGATTATGTGAAGACAACAGGCTTCCTCAGTGGCTGCAGCCGCTCTTTAGAAGTGACAGCCTGACTGAATCATGGAAGCTACTGAAACCACAGCCTGCTTGAAGGACGGACCTAATACTTGATAGCAACTGGCAGGGTGAGTTGTTTGAGTGTTCTTGTTATGCTTTTGTGGAGAGCGCTGCTTCCTTACATAAGCCAAAAACACTCTACTGTTTTCCTTTCTTTAGGGCTTTTGACAGAAGAGACCCTTCATCAAACCAGGAAGTCATCTGGAACTCAAATAAAAACCCATTTTGAGCTTTACTACCTAGACTAATAGCTGAACCTAAGGCATTATTTTGAATTTAAACCATCTAATCATGTAGTACCTTCTACAAGAAAAATCCCTTGTCTAAAGGTAAGAATAATTTACTTTGAACAAAACCAATACTTTTCTATAGAGCAGCATTGGCTAAATTGGACATGGCATGTTTTATTTGCTAACACTTGGCAGATTAGCGGAACTAAATCCAAATTTAAAAACAATCTGAGAAGAGCTTTTCCTTTTCTTAAAACAGAGCTGAGCAAACTAGTAATTTGACACATTTTACAGTTTAACCAGATATGACTTAAAAAGAATTCATCGTTGTTAGTAAATCATAGTAATTATATGGAAACCTGACATCTTACCCTCCTGGAAGAGACCATATCCATGAAGCAACTCTTACTATGTCTACATTATGAAGTAATATGGAGGAATATATGTACATCTGTGACCTGAGCAACTGGCATTCAGGACTTGACATTGCTCATGTTTTGAATGATTGAAACCCACCCAAGATCAGCCTAGACCTGGGGATAAAACACCCCATAGAAGTGGGAGTGCACCAGGGGTATTCCTGTGATTCATCTGCCAGTTTATTTCTTCCAGATGGGAAAGCAGTCCTTGTTCTTGAAGTCTACTTCATTATTGTATCCAAAGTATGATTCACAGAGGTGACTAGAATATTTATTTCTCCCAGTCCTAACTGTAGGTGCAGCCACTACTTACTAAAGTGATTTACTGTTTCAGCTGTTCTCTCCATTTTCCTTTGCGCATAATCCACCAGCATCTCCACACCACTTCCATGAATGCTTGTAAAGCATTTTTGCTTTACTTGTAAAGCAAAAAACATCACAGACCTCAGATGAGATATAAATATTCAGCAAGGGGGAATTGTACATATCTAAAATAAACATGAATTAAATTTCCTTTTAAAAATGGGGAATAGGAGAGAGATAGCAGCTACATCTTTAATTCAGGATTTTTTGTTGGAAAACATGACCTTGCTGCTGGAGCCGGAGTCTTGAAAGCCGTTTTTGAAACCATTAGTGTGTTCTTCTTTCCTGTCTGCCCACTGGTAGACTGTGTTGTAAATAAATATCTGTGTACATATTTCTGTTTCTTCTTTCATGCACATAGAACTCGGCTGATGAGTTTTAGTGTAACCTCCCTTTTCACTGAAATCTCCTCCCTTCTGCCTCAAACTAGCGTTTTAGCTCCTGTGCTCCTTTATGTAACATGCCTTGGAGAGCTGAAGAAAAATGGAAGTGGTAAGGCAGAGACAAGTAAAGGCACTTCTCCTACAGGGAAGTGGGAAATGAGGCTACATCCCCTTGTACCTGTAGCTCCAGGCAGATGGACCTTTCCCTTTCTTAACACAGTTTTCTGGTATAAATCACATACTGCATTGAATATGGCGAAATAAATAGATTTGTATTTGTATTCTTTCTCAGACACGTTAGTATGTATTGACAGCCATGGGGCTGAGAGAAACAATTTGTTAAATGATGTAGATGGGAATATAATCATATATTTAATATTCAGCAGAGTGTTCCTTAGTGCACAAAATAACAGGATGAAATAAACTGTGATGACATGGAAATAATTGTCTGCCTGCAGGCAGTTAATGCAATAAATAAATGAACTCAGTTCTTATTAGGGCCTTAGACTTCCAGCAAGTTTATAGTTAATTTAATTAATACTCAACAAATAGCCTACAGTTAGACAAGTCACATCCCAGAGCAGCAATACCAACTGGCATTTATTAATTTATTTGCTGATGCTTACTTAACATCTTTAAAATAATTTTGGTAAAAAACCATGGTAAACTAGCCATCCCTTGTGGCTGTTCTGATTTATCAGGAATTTTGATTCAGTGGTCCTACACAAATACTTCTTTACATGTCATGTCTTCCTATTGGAAACTTCTTGATTCTGGTCTTATACCTGTCCACTGCTGGCTATATTAACAGCCTTATAAAATTATAGAAATCTGAAAATTTTGTATCAGGTATATTGTATTTATATGACTATTTATTATAATTTGCTAAAGAAACTAGTTTTAAGTTGCCCAATTGTTCTTAAAGAGTAGGGAGATTGACCTGCTTTTGTTTTACATTTTTTTCCACTAAGAAGAAAACCTCATAATTATAAAAATTTAATTTTTTCTCTGTTCTTAACATCACTTTCCTTTAATGAATTGTTACTCAACACATACGTTTACATGTTGCAACCAACTATATCTTCAGTCTTTCCACAATTTCCTGCAGCATCTTGGTTAGCAAGACACATTTATGACCAAGAAATCACAGTGCCAGAGATGATGAAAACCTGCAATAAGGAACAGCTAGTGCCTGTATTACAAAACTCGTTCCAGTTTAAAAAAACCTTTTCCATGTTTGTGACAACCAGGCAAGTAGCTCTACTTAAAGCAAAAGCAAGTTCAGCACTTCAGCAAGAGTTGTTTTTTTTTCCTTCCTTAACTGATGTATAGCTTATCTTCACTGCGATAAGAGATGAAAAAATTGTGTTCTTGACTCAGCATATACACAGATGTATATTAGAGAGGGAAGAAAACTGAAATATATTTGGTAGATTTCCCTCTTTTAGCCTATCTCTTGCAGTCACAAGCAGTGTGTTGCATTAAAATGATTTGGTGAGGAAATGACGGTCTGGATTTTGAGACAGCGTACACAAGGTACAGTGCAACACTGAGGTTCAGAAATTGAAGTTTGGAGACCATATGTAATATATTAAAGACCAGTATCCATAGGCTGAATATCTAAATAGATCAAATATTTTTGAATATGATACTGATATTTTTCTCCAGGTGCCACCAAAGTTCTACATGTTTCCACTAGTTCTGTCAGTTGAAGCAAGAAACTTTGTGCTTTCATACACTACTTGTATGTTCATCTATATGTCTATCTCCACAGGAATTCAAGGATTGAAATACTTGACAGAAAATACTGGAACCCTAATTTAAGAATATTTTGTGTCCTAGTTATGAAAAAACACACACAAGTGTGTTACAGTTATATTTCTCTCTTTGCAGTAAGCACACTCTTTGTTGAATAAAGTTTTGCCAGCCTTCTAATGATTTACTTCAATCATCATAGAATTATATGGATCCATTTAAACATCTGTTGAACTTACTTTTTTAGAGTTATATGTATACATACAGCTTTAGGTATCTTATAGTATATTTAAGACTTATTTGCTGAGGTCCTTTTGGTAAAATATAGTGTTTACAGTAGCAGTTTAGGCAGCTGCACTGTAATTGTTCTACTGAATAGGATTCAGTGTGAAGATAGAGGTTTTCCTTTTTTTTCCTCCGTCCCACCCAGCCCCAAACTTGCTCTCTCTATTAACATACATTTGGTGCAGATTTTATCTAGCATGATGAGAATAGAAAGGGCTGAAGCTATGGCATAAGGAAGCTTCACCAATCTCCAGTGCTACTAACAGTGCCTGTTAGAAGTATGATGAATGTTCAAGAGACATATCTGTTCAAATGTTATGATTTATCTGCTGTTGTTTATCTTTTATTACTTTTCATTGCCTTGATACAATATAACCCTGTGTTGAGTGTATTCCTACCCAGTAGAGCCACACCAAAATCTAGTGGACACATCATCTGCACTTTGCACAGCCCCAGGATGGGTTCAGGAGGTTCCAACAGGTTTTGCAACAGCCCTGCTGGATTTCTGGCATGTTTAATCTGACCAGGAGTCTGATTTGTTGTGGTTTAACCCCAGCCAGCTGCCAAAGCACCACACAGTCACCTGCTCATTCCCCCACCAGTGGGGAGAGGATTGGAAGGGTAAAGGGTAGAAAACTCATGGGTTGATATAAAAACAGTTTCATAGGGAAAAAAAAAGCTATGCATGCAAGCAAAGCAAAACAGGGAGTCAATTCACCCCTTTCCATGGGCAGGCAGGTATTCAGCCATCTCTAGGAGAGCAGGGCCCCATCATGCATAGCGGTTAAAAAATACCGTCTATTTTTGTTTGTTTGCTTTCTTGTCAGGTAAACAAACGAAATAAAAGCATCTCAAGATCTCTCTTGGCTAAAAAGACACATGTGAATCAACTATTTCTTCTTTCCCTCACTCTCTTTTGTTGTCATGGAAGTCTTTCTTTTGAAAGTACGCTTTTGCTGCTTGCCCTTAAAGACAAGCAGGCGTGAAAAGAAAGTAAGCAGAGTTGCTTTAGTGTTTACATTATCTGTAATAAATTATCTCCACATTTCAAAACATCCATGGCAACACAATAAATACTAAACCATAGATCCTTTATATGTTCTGCATGCATAATAACACACTGGTTTACCAAGACATTACTTCAGTTACTTTAACTAATATTAATGATACATGGTATATATAAAACTGAATATTTCAAGCCAGAAAGGAACAAAGTAGCTGGGACACACCTAAAACTGTCTCATTGCAGGGATGAAAATGGAGAAAGAAATAACTTGTCATTATTTATTTTTTTAGAAATGGAATTGTTAGTTACGAACATTTTACTGATGTAAAAGGCACGGACTGGAACAGACATCTCACAGGCTGTTATATTCTTAACAGCTTCTTAAGGGAAGCTGAGAAGAATATACTTAATTGCTACTTGTTAAGTGAAAGATGATGGTAAGAAAGAAGCACTGCACATATTATGCCTCTGGTTAATGAAAGGATTTCAGCAGAGGTCTTGGAGAGCTTTTGTGAAAGTTCAGCAGACTAAACTGAGAGCACTTGCAACAAAACTACATCATCACATAGCCTAACTGGATATTCAATCAATT
Organism: Rhagologus leucostigma; assembly: GCA_013397725.1. Classification (NCBI taxonomy): domain Eukaryota; kingdom Metazoa; phylum Chordata; class Aves; order Passeriformes; genus Rhagologus; species Rhagologus leucostigma. Next base: position 828,053 of record VZTD01002158.1, on the reverse strand, counting down.
ATGTGGAAATTTCAAAACTATTTTAAAGGAAATGGGAGTAAGATTTCCTATTGTTTCATCCCCTCCATCATGCCTTTTAAATACAGCACTAGCTGTAAGAAGCCAGAAAAGATGATAAAACCCAAAAAACATGAAAAGAGAGATGAAGACAGGATACTATCAAGCAATTGAAATTCTAGTCAGTAAGAAGCATCTAGACACATTAGCAAGGCGAAATCTTGAAAAGTAAAAGGTATACTTCTTAGAATGTTGGTAGAAAAACACTCAGGTTTATAATTTGAATTTCATGCTAAACTCTAAAAATTGTTCCATGAAATAGTAGTACTTTTCACCAATATCTTGCAAAAAGAGAGCACATAACCTGGCTACAGCTTCTGAGCATTCTGACTATAAAGAGACAGTTCACACAGTGAAACTGAGAAGACAATGCATTAATTCTCACTCCATTTGTAATGTGTGGATGATTATTGTTTACAAAGGACCTCCATCTCCTTCTTTCATCTTGCTGTCACAAAGATGTTCTGAAAGTCTAACTCTCCAGACACCAGTGCCCACCTGTGTGTGAAGGAATGACTCACTGAGCACTAAATCTACAACAGCAAGTTCTGCTTCACCTGCGGTGCTATCATTTCCTGGCCTCACCCAGGCCACTGCTTCTTACCTCTTATGGCTGTTCATAAAAGGAAGTCTGATTAGATGATGAAGCACCCCCTGAATCATCACAGTTTTCTTCTAGATTATGAAATTTAAATAAGGATCCATCACCCATGGTGCAGCAAGATAAAAACTGTGTTCATTCAGGAACTATTAAAGATTTTCCCTGGTCAATGCCTCAAAGCAGAGAAGAAAGCATATATGACCTGCAGCTATTTAAACAGGAGGATTTTTATCCTGCGCTGCATCTGTAGGAGACTTTTCAAAAAGCTACTTCAATAGGTATTCTCAGTGACTTCACAGTCCAGTAAGGCACAAGGTTTTGTACCTTGCTGTCATCTCAGCCTGCTTAGCCACCAATAAACTGACTGGCAATTTTGCTTGTACCTTCCAGATGATTTATTGACTGCAATCACTTAGTGTGTTTTTAGAAATAAATGTCATTCTACCCTGTGGGTATTTCTGAGTTTGTTAAGAATACCAAAAGATCTTTTACCTCCAGTGTACGATATTACTCTGTTTTTGTGCATGGTTTCAAGTGGAATACAGGACGCAGAACAGAAAAGGAGTACATGAACTGAGTAGAAAGCTCAGGTTGAATTAGGGACATCAGGGCACGATTTTTCTGTCTGCCTTTATTACATGGGAAAGTCAATTTTAAAAGTGCTTGTCTTGCTAACAGCTTCAGGAGAATGTACAATTAATATTTCATATTGTTGAATATTATTCATCAAATGCATTCAAGTTTAACATCATACTGCCTTGTCAGTACTCTATTTGGTTTTCTACAACTACTAAGTTTATAAAAATTAGGACTTGATTGATTTTAAATTATGATATAATACTGACAAGCCCCACTACATAACGATTTGGAAAAAAGAAATAACCAACACAGTTTAGCTTCTCCTTCCTTTCTCCACCTTCCCTTCCCTACTCTTCTTTCTCTGCTTCACTCCTTATGCAGTGTGCTTTTCCAGATTCTAAAGACCCTGAAAGTGAGAGTTAGTTGTGGAAACTTGCCTCCTGTTCACACAGACAATAGGATCATAGGATTGATCAATAGCTGGTTCTCCTTGTTGTAATCATCTCATAAGTACATCAGTGTTTATGAGAAATTACATCTGTCAATAAGGAAAGATTTTCTTATTTTCCTGGAAGTATGCAAGGGAAAAAGAAAAACAAGGTTTTTTTACCAGTAAATAACATAATTTGACTATGCACTCAGTGCTTTTATTTTAACCCCAAAGAATATATTTTTATGTGACTACAAAATCCTCCTCAGAGTACTTAGGTCCAGATTGTAAATATAACAAAGGCCTTCAAGGAGATTGATTTTTAGTTCAAATTTTAGCACAATAGTATCTCAAAATTATGCAGACTTAACAGTTTCATACCATTGGTTCTATAGCTGAATTAATGACCTCACTAGGGACAATGGGACAGGCCCTGTCTGATAAGGCCCCTGCAGTGCCATCCCAGGGGACACCTTGTGGCTACTAGCCTTTAGGGAACACCCAGCCCTTGCATCACCCTGACACTAAAACATTAACTGCTGTTTTAAGTTAATTAAAATATTAATTAACTTTAATAATTAATTAAATATTATTTTTCCAGGGTTTTTCTTTTTCTCCAATATTAATATTATAAAATTCATCACTATTTTCCAGTACAATTTAGCAGCAGTCCAATATAATTTTTTTGCTCCTTCCAAGAAAAGTCAACAGTGGTCACAGAAATGGCACTAAATTCTTGACATCTTCTTGAGCAGTCAAACGTAACAGCTAAGAGGTAACATTTCAGAGATGTTTAAGAGGATTTAGCTTAGCAGTTACTGCTGGCTTTATCTGCAAGGTGCATACATTAACACCTGTTCTGAGTTCTGAACATTTGTACGTATTAATATTTAGGTTATGTTTTACACTAAGAGCTCCCAGGGTAACTGCTTACATAAAATTTCTGTGAGAAGGCCATACTCCATTCATTTCATTAGACATAACTGGATATGTAGTGTGCATACTTGGAAACTGGATATGCTTTGTAAATTTGCAACAGAATTGGAAGAATGTGTAAGAGTGATATCAACATTGACATAGACTTCTTTGTTGCATTTTCATTAAGGAGCGGATCTTCAGATTTCTGAGAATGTTACCTTATTTTTCTCATCTGTTTTTTAAAACCCCAAGTCAGCAAAAGCTCAATCCACAGAAGTGTATCTGTACTCTGAGGAAACTGAACCACTACCAACAAGGCATGTAGAATTTTACTGGCTAAGGAAATCAGCAATTGTTCTTCTTAATTCTTGTGTTAGGGAAGCTTCCCTGTCTGACCATCCAGGAGCCACTCTGGCAGACACACTCGCACCACCTGAGCTGGGCTTGAGGCCCCTTCACAGCTACACACCCCACACTCAGAGTTACACCAGGTCTTTTTAATGGCTCGACCGCAGATTTCCAATAGCAGAGTCTCAGACATTCAGATCCTTCAGGTGATTTAGTCTTGGTCCAATGACAAAATAACAGCTCAAACTGAACAACTCCCAGGAGGGATCCTGAACAAAAGAACTCCTGTGCTTTTATTCTCTTAGAGTCTAAGCTTGGGAAATTCTGGGGATTATTGGCTCCTGCCTGTCTTTGAGTGTCCGGTCACTTGGCCAGGCCACAGGTCCTCGGGTTGGCAGTTCATGGCCTCTTGCCTGGGGTTCCCACCCAGAGCTCAACCCGCAGCTCCACTGCAGCTGCATCCCGAGCTACCTGCACTATGTGTATTCCTCAACATTGTCTGTGTAGGAATGACGTAGTTAATAATTCATTCTGCTTTTTCTAAAACATATTACCCTTTAAAAGCCTCATGTACCATGGTGCCAGGGTTAGAAAAATATGTTTAAACCCACAGAACTTGTGTTGAAGAGCGTAGAGCTGCCAGAGAAAAGCACTTAAGTAGGCATTATGTTGTACTGTCATTAGAAATGGAATTATTTTAAACTTTTTTTTGAAGTAATTAACACCATGTTAATCACCCAAAAGAAACATACAGTGGCAGCACGATAAAAGTTAAAGCAAATATTTGAAGTCAGCGCTGGTGAAGGAAATCGGTGTGCTTCAGAGGTAACTATCACTATCATCTAAAGCAAGCAGTTACCCAAAATTCAGAGCCCCACATAATGTTTTTCTACAGAGAAATTGAAAGGATCTGGTCTGTCTTATATAAATATCTTTTTTAACAAATAGAGTATCCAAAATCCTAGAACCTAGAAAGAGGAAAATATATCTTTGCTACCAAGTCCAAGCGCCTTTCAAATTACACTTTACAGTTTTTCATGTCTACCATTTTTCCTTTCTCAGTCATGCTGTTGGCAGTTCAGACATTTCCCTGATATATTCGGAAGTGTTTGTCTTTCAGTTTCACAGAATAGTTACAAAACTATGAGCCAACAAAAGTGGTGTCAGTTTTTTTTTGTTTTAGAATTCTTCTGTTACATGATGATCTGCACTTCTCTTAGGAACAAGGGCATCAGGCTTTGTTAGCTTGTTACAGCTGTCATAAAAAAAGAAGAGAAGTCCTACTTAATCTCTACGCCATAGTCTTAAATCAAGGCCATTTTCACATGCCATTAAGAAGAAAAACTTGCAATAAAGAAAAGACAGAGGTGTTGGTGTTATTTTCCCAGACTTAATTTTTGAGAAATATTATCATTAAAGAAAGCTTAAAATACCTCAGCACTGACTTCCACAGTAATTTTCCCTCATAATGCACCTACATCTCACTAAAACACTCACTTCTTCTTTTGGCTGGTGGCCGGCATACTGTGCATGTACAATTATTTACATGATGGAGTGTCTGACCGAGCATTAGAATTACCAACATTTTATAAATTATTCAATAAGAATACAGGCAGGAATATTTTACCTGACATGCTGGTATTTTGGAGTCCTACAAGGAGATTGTGCAGAGGAAAAGAAAAGCCACAGATCAATGTACAGACGCAAAGATAGGATTGATTAATACCAGATTAATTCAGTAGGAAACAAAGACAAGCTTTGTGTACAAGAAGGAAGAAAAAAGCCTATTAATTTTATCTTCACAGTTATTTTGTGTCTTACCATCAGAGCATCTTGATGACTCAGACACTAATGCATTTATCCTCACAAAACCCCAGAGACAGGTAGACAGTGCTTTGAAAGCCATACCTTGGATATACTGTAGAAAGTTTACGGCAAATGCAGAACAGAACTGACATCGTAGTGTCTTTCTTAAAAAAAAACAACTCTTCCCATCCCTGTCTACTTCCACATATGTATTAAAATACATGGAACTGACTATTTGTTTCCTAACTGATGGACATTAAACTCATCATTCGTTTTCCTTGTACAAGTACGTAAGTAGACATATGAACAAGTGAAATAGCTTTGAATTCTCGAAAACTTTTCTTTTTTCCTCTGTGTTTTTAGAGACAGCTACGACAGTCATTACATCAAAACCTTTGCACAGATTTGTTTCTCTAAAAGATACTTAAAATGAGAAATCTGATGTGCTGTTCTAGCCTTGAGAAAATAAATAACTGCAAATCTTCATGGGTACCAGCTTCACTGTCAGACTTATTATTGGAAAAAAGAGCATTTCAATAGCCTTGCAATGTGGAATGAGTTGTTTCTTCCTTGTGAAATTGTTCAGCATTGGCAAACTTATCACAATTTCTGCTTCTCATCTGCTGGAGATGGATCAGTTAATCCATGGTATTCAGATTGTTCAGTGTGAATGTTCAGTGTGAATGTTCTCATTCTTTTGCTAGTTGTCAAGTCCAAGGTACCTATGCCTATGGAGTTAAACACTATAGAGACAAAATACACCTGCTGCACAGGTAACAACAATACAACAGAGACTTTCTTCATAGCACCAGACCTGATACAGCAATGGCTACATACCTGCAAACCGAGTGAATGTAAGCCAGCACCCCCTGATTGTTTAACTATTCTAAAAAACCCTGCATTAATGTACATCAATGTTTGTATGAAAAACTCTATGAGAGTATGGTAATGAATCAGTTGGTAGACAGCACGTTCATAGAACATGTACATTGTGTGCAATGGCAATGGTGGTAAACAAGGAGAAAGGCAGCAGGGATATCAAGCAAGCTACTCGCTAACAGAAACTTTTTAGAGTAAAATGCTATTCGATAAAAACAAGAGAATGCTATAAGCTGTTGACTGCAGTCTTCCTTTTTAATCATCTAAAATTTAGTAACTCTAGGGGATGCTTGCTGGACAATAGAAAGAAAAAAATAAACAGCAAACACGAAAACAACAAACCAATACTTAACTACACTATCCCTAAAAACAAGCAAACCAGAAAATTGAATCCTTCCAGCACTATCTTATCTTCAAAAATTCTTTCATTTGGAATGAACAGGAACCAGAAGAAATATCAAAGATCTCATAGTCAAAAAAAAAAAAGGCACCATCTGAATCAAATCAAAAGATCAATTTATACTTTCATTCATGGTCACACATGCACAGAACAAATTTTGGACACATTCATACCCTTTCAACATTAGCAGAAGCACTTCAGTCACTTGATGTATCGCTTTGAACTCACAGCTGTCTCAAAGCATGTGGTGTGAATTCAGCCCATCTTTACAAATATTTTCTAAGGCATGTGATGCTGAAGTGCATTGCCCACTTTATGAACTTCCCAGTCTAAGAGTTTCACACATTAAAAAGTGTATGGTTTTATTACATTGTGATGAAATAATGCCTTCTCTTTGAGGTAAAACATTTCATATTTTAGCTTCAGTTCCAGTTTAAAACCCTAATGCGTACAAGAAGATCCTTTTGATGGCTTCTAGTTTCATAGTCCTTTGTGCTTTCACACAGCAAGAAAGAGACTGCTGTTTTGCAGAAATTCTTATACATCTTTGGGGCTTGCATATAGGAATAGATGTGGTTGTAAATTAACCACAGTATTATGTTTAATTTCCGTTTTCAAGCAGAAAATCCATTTCCAGTGGACCACGCACATCCATCCAATAAAAGCTACAGCTTGGTTTCAAATTTTAGCTTAGCTGGGACCATGGATAGATCTATTTACTGTAATGGTTTTTTCAGAAGTAAAACCCATATGTACAAGAAAGAAAATTGTGACAAGAGTTAAAGCCGGGTAACTTACAAAAAGTGCAATTAGATTAAGATTGTAAGTGTGTAATTTTTTTTACCTTTTCCATTACAGAGTGACTAAGATGTGATGACATGTCCTCATCAGATTTACTGACATGTTAGTTATTAATACATTATTTCATTCAGAACTAGAAAAAGAACAAATCCAGGGCAGTAAATCTAAATACTCAGAACTTTAGGTGAAGGTTAAATTCAAATTTATCACAGCAAATCCTTTTTGTGCTTTCAGCTATGTGTCAGAGTTAAAATCAGAAGTCCAAACGTCATACAGATTGAAATGTCAATGCTTCATTTCATCTCTACTTACAACAGAATAAATGAATTTGATATTAAAAGATATGAGATGTTTTAAATATCATATTTCACATTAATATGCACTCTTCACCTTTACATCAAAATGTACTTTTCACTCTTGTTTATGAATCAGTGGGAATACAGTTAATTCACAGAACAGAAAGAGTAAAAACCAAACAAAAACCACCTCAATGACAATGGAAATCATCAGTTGTCAATCGAGAATTTTACCAGAAATCTCAATTTTGCTTTGACTCACTCACCCCAGCAAAATAATTTGATCAAGACTCCACAGATCTTTCAAAAAGACATTTTTCCTTAAGCTATTCAAGAGAACAGGAAGAAACTCAGAACAAAATTATTTTCTAGTCCTGACTGTTCATCCATAGGGTTAGATTTAACAAACTCTTAATGTCATGAAAAAAAATCACGAATCTCATTCAATAAGCACAATGATGATCCCTGGGTGAGACAGGAGCTTTTGCATTTCTGCATACTTCTTGTGAGGTACATATATCTGTGAACATTCTCTCTGTTATGAATCTTAAAAATTCAAATGATAGTAATGTTATATCAGATAAAACTGAAGTGATTTAATACATTTGGACTTCTAAAAGACAAAAATGCATCAAAAGCAGTGAAAGTAAAATTTATATATTTTTCAGTAGAAACTATATTTTTGTGTATTTATGCACAGACAGACAATGTAATTTTCTTTATATATCAAGTTATATGCACACAAGGAAACCTGATCATTGGGAGTATGAAGCTCATATTAAGTGTGTAATTGCTGAAAAGTTTCATTTATAGACATATAACTTCTTTACAAATCAAAGAGTCTGAAGCATTTGATTCCAAAAATTGCTATAAACCTGTAAGAAGAATTGAAAGGATAGAATTGCTTATTATTATATAACTCCTTTGTTTAAGAAGGACATTGGGGCGTTTCAGTGACTCTGATAGGATAAAAGTAGGAGTAGACAGGATTACAAGTCCGTATTTGGACACACATATTTTGGAGGTATCCATACAGATATATATATGTATGTGTGTGTGTGTGTGTATGGTATTCACATATATCTGCATGAATTCAAAAATGAAAATCACATTTGCTTTCTAATATTGAAGAAAATCCATCTCACCTTCCCCAGTTGACCCCTGTTCCTTAATAGTATCTGTCCTGAAATGGTCTTTTTTCCTTTGAACACAAGGAGGAAGTGTTCAATACCAGTCAGAAAAGTTGAAACAAGATGAAACACAACCAAAAAAATCATCAGCTTCCACAAGCTCAACCACTGCTCTCTGTTCATTCCAGGTAGACTCTAATGACAACATCTTGACTTGCTACCACCAGAAATTGCCAACCTTTTCTTCTTTTGAGAGAGTCCCTAATCGCCTTCTGTTTCCCTTTATATTTTCAATATCTGAATATGATAGTAAGAATAGCAGGACAGTGATGTTTAAGATTCACAGAAATACTTCATATTTTCCTGGCTACTGTGGAAATCATATAAATGATCATACAATTAAAATGGGCCACTGAAATTTAATTAAAATAATTAATTAATTTTCATTAATTAATTCATTAATTAATGAAAAAAGCACATTTGAAAGCTGTATTTGAATTTTGCAACACATAGGGAATGTTTAATTAAAAGATTCACAGACTAGTTAACTAGTTCATCAGCTCTGTAAATAAAAAATAACAGAAATCAATTTAAAAGAAATAGCAAAAAAAAAAAAAAAGAAACATTTTAGCAGCTTTAATCTCAGCACTGCAAACCTTGAGAATATTTTGAAGACATTCAGACAGCTCATCTTCGTGTATGTGGTTTCGGGGACTTCTGACCTGAAAGGTTATTAAGGGAATGCTTGTCTTTCTCACGTGGTTTTCCTTGCAGTTCTGTATTTCACCTTTCACATTTAAGCCTTCAGGACATCTGATGTAAAGATTAATAGAGAAAGCTGTGAAAACAATAGTCAGAGGATTAAATACCTCTTACTGGATTTAGTCTTGATTAGTATTTTCTAATTAATATTTTGCTATCTCTGTTGACATCATAAACATCTGCCCTTGCCACTACTTGGCTAAATGGTTTCTGATTCTCCTGTTTCCAGAAACAAATCAACACAATTAAATATGAGAGGTTGCTATTAAATTAGACATGTAAGTCGGCGGTAGGAGCAATCTGACAGATGGAGCGAGTGACTCACTGAGAGTTCCTGCCCCAGTTTTCTCAGTAACACAGAGTTCAGAGTTTTCTCTGAATTTCTCAACCCTATTTTTGTCCTAAACTCAATTTGTCTTTCAGGTTTCTACCAAGTAACTTCCAAATCTCCTTCAGTCTCCCCAGTAGCTCAGTACATACTCACAGAACATAATAATGTAGCCTATTAGGGGATGGAAACTTTTTCTATTTATAAGTAGCTGAGACAAATTTCTGAGGAACTCCAGTCATGCCCCCTATCTAGAAAAGGCCAGATGCTCACAGTAGGTGCTGGATGATTATCTTGTTTCAAAGACCTAACCTCTATACGGACTTCCCTGGACTTTTGCAATAGAACATAGTAATACCGAAGTTGACTTTCTGTTTGCATAGCCATTAACAAGTTTTCTTACAGGTTTTATTCTTTCCTTGTCGTTTCCATGCTTCACATGGAGAATCTTATTTTTAAAATATAAAGTCACAAGTATATAGCTGCATCAATGGATTTCGTTTCAGGGATGATGCTGGAATAACACAAAAACCCTGTACTCCCACCCTTTTAAAGTGTTATGTTTGGATTTCTTTTTTTGTTAAACAACTGTGCTGAAATATATATGGACAAAAAGGAGATGTAATCAAAGGTTGCTGCCTATCATTGCAAAATAAGTTTGATTCATTGATTTGATTTTCTTTTTGTTTATTTGGTACAAAACAGAGTAAATAACTTAAAATAAGGAGCTAGTTGTTGTTGCATCGGCTGAACCAGCAGCTGTTGTGGCCGGGGGAGGCCAAAGAGCCCGGGTACAGAGGGGGCCCGTTGGTGGACAGGCTCCAAAGTGTAAGACTCCCCCTTACCTCAGTGAGAAAGGCCTTCTCCATTGAGCTTGTAACCCTATGGAGATTCAGAGTCTCTGATGGGCCAGCAGCCAGACCCCTTGTATCCCTGAAGAGGATGTAGTCCAGCCCCCACTCCGCCCCCTCCTTATCCGCATTGGTTCTTGTATTACCCTACCTCCCTCCTGTACCCCTTTCTGAGTGAATACCGATCGGGAACACACCGCTTCTCGCCCGAGACAGCATCAGGGTAACAATAAACTCTGATGCTCTGGCAGGGGCCATCTCTAACTCATCTGCTTCTAGTGCCGCCTGAGCTAGCTGGCTCAGTGTGAGCGTGGCTGCGTGTATCCATCGCACGGGTGAGAGAGCTGACTTGCGAGGTGCCAGGAAGCACCGCCAGGGGTTCCTTAGCTAAAGGTTCCCTTTGGAACAAGCAGCAGTTTCTCCACCAACACCCACACGGCGATAAGTTGTTACTTGTCAAGAATTATTTAATTATTACTCTTTAAAGATCTTTTACATAAAACAATAGAATTTTCAATGCAATGATTTATATCTGCTTTTAAGTCTAAATATCTTTCATGCAGAACTTGTGAACATAAAACCTGAATAGGTTAAGCATTTAATGATAAGGAAAGCAAAATAATTTTTAGTTAACAAGAGCTAGATTATTTGACAGAAAAAAACCCACTAATTCAGTTAAAAAAAAATCAGTTTAGCAGACGTAGGCGACTGATTCTGCATCATTGTGCTCTAAGTTATAGCAAAGGATGACTTAGATAAGGAAGCAGGTTACTAGAAAAATTGATACTGTTTGATATATGGATTCAGTTGTCTGCAAAGATAACACTGGCTAGCAAGTGTTTACATCCGTATTTGCTGTCTTAATATTTATTTAATATTTTTAAGACTGTGCTTACTGGCCACACAAAATAAATTCAAAATTCTTTAATCATTTGGAATTTTTACTTCACAATTACTCTCTTAGTATTCTGAGCATTAAGTTAACTAAATGACATAATACTATTTTCAAAGGGCAGTTTTGGCCAGGCACTTCTCCCATTTATTAGTGAACTGCCATTCCGACCTTCTAAGCAAGTTAATGTCCCCAATTCCATTTTTCTATTTATATTAGGTATTAGGAAGAAAATCTTTTTTGTGAGGGTCCTGAGGTCCTGGAACAGGTTGCCCAGAGACATTGTGGATACCCTGTCCCTGGAAGTGTTCAAGGCCAGGCTAGATGGGTCTTTGAACTACTTGGTCTAGTAGAAGGTGTCCCTACCCATAGCAGCAAGGTTGGGAGTAGATGATTTTAAGGTCCCTTCTAACGCAAACCATTCTATGATTCTATGTAGTACTGATAGTAGCAATCTGTTGTATCTATGAATCATCCCAAGCAGGGTATAGTTAAGTATCTTTTTATTCCTCTAATTGTTACAATAATAAATTATGTCCAATAAAAGAAGCAAGTAGTCACGAAATATTTCACAGCACTTTTAATGACTTATGAAAATTAGTATGACAATCTAAATGCTTCAAAGTTGTTGTTTTGGTTTTTTTTTTAATATGGCTACTTACAGAAATGTAACACTCTGCCAAAAGTAATTCAACAAAATTTAAAAGAATTGGCAGCTCCAACTAATGTTAACTCCCAAGCTGTTTGTTAAAAAAGGCATTTGTTAAACTAAATTCTCATGCTGCTCTTCTACATTTGTTCTTCTTGACAGATCCCCCTCTGCCTCGAGATGATCCCATAACAGGTATGATCAGAATGTTTTTTCCCTGATCTTACCTCACATACCCCTGAAAGACTCCTATGACTGGCCCTTCAAGTTTTCATTTCACAAGGTGCCCTCACAGGTAATGGCTACGCAAGGTCATAATTTCGTTATTAGTAAATATTTCACAGTTAAATCCTTTAAGTTTATGATGATTTGATTCACTTTTGGGTGTGATTCAAGTGACATTCATCAAAAATGTTGTACAAAAAGAACTTTGCTGGTTTCTAAATATACAGTCCTGAGAGTAGCTTTATATTTCCATATCAAAAAAATTCGCCAGCTTAGCAAAGAGAAATATTCCCTTGGCTGACACTTTACTAACGGACTGAAATGAAAGGAAAAGTCTCCTTTGTAAAGAACAAGCTCATTATTTAGGAAATAGTTAGAGGTAGGAGAGTTCAGATTAACTAGGGATCAAAACCAGCTGAAAGACCATGGAAATTACAAAATTCAGAAAAGCTGACAGAGAGGAAATGATGTTTTCGTAGTGTCTTAATGGTTGCCTCCTTTTTCTTTGAAAAAAGTAACAGCAATGATCACTTCAAACACGAGTGAAATAGAGTCAAACTACATGTCTAGTGCAAACGGAGTTACTTGCACTTAACTCTGTAAAAAAAAAATCTTTTTTTAGGATTCCCAAAAATCTCCAAAAGTGGCTGCAGATATCTGAGAATCTTTATGTTGGTCTGAGGTATTTTGTTTGTATAAGCTGAAAAATAAAACAAATATACAGATAAGAAAATTGGAGTCTAAAACGCTCAATTAGTTTTGTGGCAAAAAGAATATAAAATCTCTATAATTATGTCAATACATTCATCTAAGTTGAATGCAAAGTAGAGGTACATAAAATATGCCGTATACTTTTTACTATTATGGTCATTAGTGTTCCAAGCTTAATGCATACTTCATTATCTAGAAATTCATGTCATTTGCATTTTAATAGGATTTTATCTGAGTTTGCTGTATCCTTTCTTTGCCTATAATATTCAACAGCTAAAGCAAGATAGTGAATAGAGATTATAGACTTCAAATATACTCACTTAAGTAATTTAGATTTCTTACTTCTTGTTAGTTAAAACATATTCTGACACACCAAAATCAACATATGACATGGTATTGATACAGGCAATCATTAGATCTGCAAAGTTACTTTTCCAGATTTTAAGGCAATTTTCATCCTTTATATTAGTGATTTAAAATTTGTTTTCCTGGGGGTATGCCCTACAGAAAATAAATTTCTTTTTCTCATCTGTATGCTATCTGTGTACAAAGAGTACAAACCAATCACACAATATCTTAAAGAATTCGCATATTTTTTTAATAGACCTCAAGTACACCACCAAATACATTCATTAATTTCTGCTTTGTAAAAAAGGGATGTAGAGCAAGCTTGCATTTTTTAATGTCAGCATTCACTTTTCTGCAGAGAAGAAATCTATTTGAAGGAAATGAATGCTTTAAACAGAACTTTATTTTTCTATACTCTGATCTATTGCAAGATCTTTCCTGTAACTCTTAAACCAGTATTTACTCTTTTATAACTTCTAAATCTACAACACTCCTTGCTGACAATATCCGTAATCTGAGTTACAAAAGAAATACAAGATCTGCACTTTATACCTCTAGGCATCAAATTCTATAATTACAAGAGCTATCTCTGTACATGTTTATTTTTGTCTTAAAAAGAATCAGAAGGGAATGTACACTGCTACATCAAAAATATGTTTCATTAAAAAAAGAGAGATTCTTGTCTTAAAAGTATCATCTCTATTTTAGTCTGATATCTTCTCTAAAATTATACAGTGGCCCTCGCTGTAGATATAACTTGATAACAATGCTGAACATGACTCTTAACAGGGCAAATATATCTGTTGCAACTCTTTAAAATTAATAGTCTTCCTTATCTAGGTATGGCTCTTCATGGTAAAAATGCATCAAGGATTACACATTAGGGGAGTTATTGTGCTCTTTAAAAGGTTATATTATTACAGCACTGTGTCATGTATATACAGTCAACATTAGTTATTGACACCATAAGCTTATCAGACACAATTTTTCATTAAAAAATCCTGAATACATATGAAGAAAATTCATCAAACCAAACACCGAAAATTAAGAAGTATACAAAAGGTACCTTATTGCTTTCTATTTCTTTTTTTTTTCACCTATGTTGACTGAACATTAGAAGGACTTTTCATATTGCTCTTATATCAAAGCAATGTTTTGACAACTTGTTTCACACATTTCTTGGTGGGTTCTCCAACATTTTTCCCCCTTCCTTAAACAAGCACACTAGTGTCTAATACATGAAATGAAGGCCTATATTTGGGTGAATAATTTGAAAGTGCAGGAGTATCTCACTTCCCTAAGTAACTGTAGCTTTCAGACTAGTGTCAGCTTCCTATGTGTTTTGGAAATCTATACTTTTAATCAGACAGAAAATTATATAAAAACAGCATCTTTGTCATTCTGTGAAACTAATGATCTTCCTGTAGTCATTGTTAACACACTGGTAACCATGAAAATAATGAGCAAAACCTAAGTCACAAAAGAATAAAAAAGAAATAATGCAGTACATTTCGGACTAGTAATCTCTGTGCAGTGCTTCTAGACTGTTTTCCTAATAGATATGCTGCTTCTAGGTTTTCTAGCTCAAACCATCTTTAACATAAAGAAAAATATTAAAGCTATAAAAAAAAATCTGCAGATAAATTGTACATAAACTCTTTATCTGGTTGTCTATTCTGCTTTTAAAATGCAAGTATATATATATATATATATATATACATATATATACACAGAATTCAAGGTTTTAGTTTTTACACCCTGGCACAGGGTGCAGACATTTTTTCTGCTTACATTCATAGTTTCATAGTGTGGTGGTTTGATGCTGATTAGGCACCAAACACCATGAAAAACTAGTCAGTTACTTGCCTCTGCTATAGCTGAGCAGAGAAGGGGAAATTAAAATTTCATTTTCATGAGGCAAAACAAGGATTATTGAGGAAAATGGAAAAACTTCAAGGCAAGACAGGTCCAAACTTTACAGTATAAAGAAGATTTATTCCTAACAGAATTAAAAGTAAAAAAAAAAAAGAGAAACCGAAGCAAACTTTCAAAACATGTTCCCCTTTCCGGTACATCCCTCTTTCCACCAAACCGGGCAAGGGAAACAAACATGGAGTTTCGGTCAGTGTTTCATGTCTTAAGAGTCTTTCTTTATGTTTAAGGAAAAGAGTTTCTTCTGCTGTGCCGTGGGATCCATCCCACTGGAGACAGTTCTCTGCAAACTTCTCTAGCAGGGTTTCAAACTTTGCAAACAACAGTCTGCCTGAATCTGCTGCAGTGAAAAAATCCCTCCCACGAATCTTGCAGTCTTCTCATGACTGCCAGCATGGGTCATAATAATCATGGGGTTTTAGTCTTTTAAGGATGAGCTATTCCAGCCGAAAGCAAAGGCTCTCTTCTTCAATCTCTAAAAGCCTTTCACAGCATCGACGGGCTCTGGCATGAGCAATTTTTAACTGGCTGCGCGTGGATTTCTGCACCCCGCCATGTACCTCATCTCATGAATTATAGGGAAAACAATTTGCTGCATTACAGTCCTCAGCAACACTTGCAGGAGAGTTTCAGCTCCAGCACTGGGAACTCCTCCTCTCTCTGCCTTCCTCCACCGACTTTGGCACAGCCACGTTAGCCTCCTCACATGACATCATTTTTCCCTTTTGTCTGACTTGGAAGAAAGTTGGTATCTGCAAGTTTTCAGCTGAGAAGCTTATTTTGTTCGGGCTCTGCATCAGGGAAAGACTCACACTGTCTTTTGTTGCCGGCTGTGTGCTGTTTTTGTCCGCGGTTCAGGCTGAGCCGCGCAGGCCTCAGGGACTTGCCGGCACCGTGTGGGCTGTGGTGGCCTCAGATGAATCTCGGCCCCAGCTAGGAGGCCGGGACTGTGGGCCTGCTCGCAGCTCCAGGGTGGCTTTCTCCCAGTGGCCTGGCCACAGCTGCCGCACCGGGGTACCCCGGTGGCACGCTCCAGGAGGAGGCCCGGGGCCCCCGCCCCGCCACCTCTTGGCGGAGAAACAGGAAAAGGAGCTTCTGGGGTCTCTTCTTTCTTAAATATGTACATCACAGAGGCATTACCAGCTTGTTTAATCGGTCTAGCAACCTGCCCATCAAGCCAAGTTTCCCTAAACTGCTAAACCATCATACATAGTCAGCATGACAGCAACACCACCTCCCTTCTAAAGCCCCAACAGGTTATATTTGATATCCAAATCTGTGGTATTAACACTGATTCAGTACTAACTAAAGGTTTGACATTTTTCTTTTGGGAACTGGACAGAACATGAAAGTGATGCTTTTGAACTATTGCACATCAGCAAAAGAGGTTCCTGATACAAAAAGAAATAAATTATTATTACTGTTAATCATAGTTATTATCATACCAGAACTTTTAAAAGCAGGTGCAAAAAGGAGCAGATAAAGCCTCTCTTTTATCTAAATATTAGCCTTTGTTGGAGCACACCATGAAATATGTCAGCTTATTACCCTTTTTCAAAAGAAAGATTTGTCTAAAAATCAGTTCCGTCCCCTGAAATGACAAATACTAGAAATAGCTTATTTGCAAAGCATTTTGAATGATAGAATGACCTTTATTCTAAAATGTTCTTAGATAAAATTTGAAAAGCTTGAGACCATAAAGTATCTGGGAGGTAGCAGAGGTACCCTGAATGGGGAAAAAAAAAGAAATATTTTGACAAATTTCAACTATCAAATATCACACCAGTTTTCAGTTCTGATTATACTTTATGCCAGGTTTTTATAATACTACCGTTCAACAATACTTTATTAATTTTAAAGTGAGTTTTGAATTTCACCTACTGCTTCTAGCCAGTTTTGAATGGCAGAACTCCTCATTGGAGAAACCCAAAAATAAGAATGAAGCAAAATCATGCAGAAAGGCATGTTGAACTAGATCATGGTGATTTTTGGCAGTCGCTTCTAATTGCAATGCTAAATTTGGAAATTTATTATTGTATTTCTTGACAGCAGTGAGCATCATTAGAACAAACTTCAACATTCAACCTGCTAGTTTCAGAAAATAATTGCCTGAGAAAGCTCAGTTTGACAACACATGCTGCATGGTGTTTTATGTCAAATCTTGTTCTTCACAGAACCTAAAAGTCAAGAATATTGCCAGATAACACGTAACAACTTTCTGAAGCTCACAGATAACAGTATTAAAACATCTTCCTTAATATGTATATTTAATAAGAAGTAAGCAGCATGACTGTTCTGAGGAACATTCTGTTTCTGCAGTAAATGGATTTTTTAGGAGACATGTGGTACTTAGATACTATTTTTTTTTTCAAGTTATAACATGAAAATCTTCCCCATGGGCAAGTCTAAATACGTTTACATAAATTTAAATCTGAACTTTAAACATGATCTCTCATGTTATATAATATCAAGTTTTACTGATTAATTTATGATACTACAATTCATTTACACATATGCTCTATTTAATAATGTTTCTGAGCTCTCTATCTCGTCACTAAGTAGTCATGACTGGAAAAGGAATTGACTATACTGCAATGTTCGACTTTGGAAATTTACTTTATCTATACTCTAACTCACAGCATTTTCTTTTAAAAATAGCAATCTAAAAGCAAATAAAAACGTAGAAAATGGGATAAACCATTCGTAAAGTTTTATACATGAAAGTTTTCCAGATTTAGATGGAAACAGGTCAGATTAATAAAAAGAATTATTAACTAACTACAGACACAGTAAGTCACTTTTAAGTAGTTAATGGAGGACAGTCAACTCAATAGGATGCTCTGTGATAGAAATTCTATTTCCAGAGTTGCAAAGGCTGATCTTTCAAAGTAGGTTAAGAAAACAATAAGATCCCTTCCAGACAGAGAGAACAGCTGACAATTATAACTATAGATTGCTTTGCTTTCCTGAGGCCTCATTCAGATTTTATGGTTCTTTTGCTCTCTTAGTTGCTTTCCTTTCCTGTTGACTGAAACTGACTGAAGCAGTTGGTATGGTAAAGAAACAATTCATGCATGAGAACATATGTTGTGTGCATGAACCAAACCTGTGTAGAGCCCCACACCCTGCTTTAGCTCCTTGTCAGCCCCAGTGTGACTGTCGCAGGGGGAACACCGACCTGTGCAGACAGCTGTACTTCCAGAGGACAACCAAAGCGTGGCTGAAGGGCAGCCGTGAAGTTGTTCTGAGATGATGCCAGGACAAAGCAGCATCCTGGGCAGCACAGCACTTCGGAGCCCTCTCAGGGACAACAATTATATTTTCAGCTGCCTGACCCACCTCCCCCTCTACTGCTTTTGAAATAAGTAAGCCTTTATGTTTAAATATGATCACTAACAAAAGACTTCTTTTGGGAGTCTGGAGTTTCTTCTCACCACCTTTTTCACTGCTTTGTCAGCACAGTTTCTTTTCACTCCTGCATGCTTTTCCCTTTCCTCTTTGAGGTGTGCTATCAAAGCAGCAACTCTGTATTTTCTTCTGCAGGCAGCTGTAGTGATAAGGAGAGCCTCAGTCTCTAACTGTGAGCCCTCCCTTATGATTTCTGACCCACAGGTTCAGAAGAGAAATTTAAATCTTGATCTTCCTGTAACCCCGAAAGTAAGACAGTCAATGTTATAGTTATGTTGGCTTTTTGTTTGTTTGTACTTTTCTTCTTGAGGTTTTTCTCAATGTCAAGAGAAAGTGACTGCTTACAGATCATAGTCACCTAGGTTTATGAACTTCTACAGTGTTGTGCCAAGATAAATTTATTTGATTTAGCTATAGTTTTGCTTCTCTTTTTCTAAGAGCAGTCCTGCCAGAGACATAGATCTGGATGCTGCATTTGCAGGTCATTGAAGAGGATAATTTATCCTTATTTTTTGGAAGCATATACATAAATAAATAAATACAGAATTGCTTAAATTTAGATTAATACAGTCATATGCAGAAATCCAACACATAAGCAAAATGAGATTTAGAGTTTTGTGGCAAATAATAGTTAATAAAATTTGATTATCATTGCTTTAGAAAGAAAAGAGAACACTGTCAGAAATAAGATGTATGCCAGGAAGCCTGCATTTTATTTTTAAATACAAATCACATAGTAAGAATTTTAGTAGGCGTAGTTCAGCTAGTAATTTATCAGATTTTTTTAGGAAATTTTTCCCTGAAGGAACTAGAAATATATTCCTTATAAATTTCTTTCTGTACTATTCAAATAGTAAATTTAAGATATCCTGACAGCAACTCAAATCCTTGAATTTTGCAAATACTCTGATATCTGATAAAAATACAGAAATTATTAAGGAGAAAGCAAAACTTTCTTTTTAGTTTATGTGATTGTTTCTTCAATCTTCATCTGTCCTGTGGGAAAGATGAGAATATGCAGAAGAGCTAAGGTTTACCAAGAAAACCACTAAGAATCATGCATATGATTTCTCCTCTGTTTAATTCCTATGCTTCAATTTAAGGAGATGATGAACATAAATTTGGCTGCACCATATACCTAGGAGAGTCAAATTCTTGGAAGTTTTGCAGTATTTAGCTTTGGAGATGTTCTCATGTGAATTTAAGCTTTAAAAAAGGTGTGTTACTATTTTCTTTCTATCTGTACTTCTTTCTGAAGATGATAACATTTCAGTTTCATGATAAAATACTACCATAATAATTTACCGCATTTTATGTCCTGTATGATCAGCAAGAAAGGATGCAGGGGGCAGTACTGACTGGGTCTTTCTGAATCATGTCAGCAGATTCAAAGGTTCACAAAAGCACCTTCACAAAATCAAACATCTTATCAACAAGCAATAATATATTAAGCGAGTACACATGCATTTTTTTGGTAAAGAAAAGCGGAATACTTACCTTGAAGTCTACTAGATGAACATACCAGATTTCAGTAAGAGCAAAAACGGTATTATGAGTTAAAATCAGTAATTTATTTCTACGGATTATGCAAATACAGTTAGCACTTAAGTCACGTGTGAATGAGAACACATATGGTTGTCTCTTTTTTGGACTTGTACTAACACCTGGATTAAAATCTAAAATCCTTCAAATATTGCAGCCTTGTAATTGCATATAAACTTTCTGTGACATTTCTTGAAATGCATATGCAGGATATTTTTTTGGAAGAAAAATGATCTGCGAAATTCCACTTGGCCTTGCTACTAATGTATCAAGAATCTTCTAATGTTTCTCGCTGATACTACTGATCTTCAGGTGTGCAAAATAAATATTACAAAGCAACAACACTGCCAGTTCTGCCTCAAAATTCATCTCATGTCACACCAGCAAAATATGGTAGTAAATGCTCCATTGATTTAAAAAGCATTTGTCTAATAACCCACCCACTTAACTTGTGTATTTACTTAATTAAACTATGTTATCCTGTGGTATTCATTTAACAATGAGTATTGCTCTTAAGTCATTTTTTGCCCATCTCATAAATATTTTCTATACACATTTCCTAGCACACTGGAAACCTCATTCCTAAAGTCCTGGAAAGGATATTTTAGGATTACTACAGATCAAATAATGATCAGAAATTAATAATTTAAACAAGGAATATAGCAATATACAGTTACTGTATTCTCCAGAGTTTAAATTTCAAATATTAACATCATCCACGAAAGGACTTAGTCCCCCACTTGCATTAAAAAAGTGAGAAAAAATCCAAACACATTTGTGCTCTGTGCTAATCATATAAAAAATAGGTAATAAATCTCCTTTTCTCAGGCACTAAAAAGTCCAGGATTTTAATTTCTTTTCTATGCTTTAAGTTGTATTACAGTACACAGATCTGTGTTCTGAATCTTTGTCATTAATATTTTTTATTGGTAGATTTATACTTTTAGCCTCTCAATCAATATCAAAAACTCTGTACATAAATATATATCATCCCAGATATCAATCTGTGCATTTGTAATCATATTTGTTTCCTGTAAGATTCATTTATGAAGATACGATTGAAAATCCTTCCTCCAGCTATACTGTAAATGTTCTCTTCCAATAGTTTAGATTAAGCATCTAATATCTGCCTGCAAAAATGTTTATTGAGACAAAACAAATCATGGAGTATCAGTAAGGCAGCCTGCCCCCCTCACANGATATAATAAATATAAAAAAGTAATTCAAATAAGTGATATATTATTTTCTTCAGTTAAGCCATGACATTTTTGAAAATTCAGATATCTGATAGAATTACACAGTCTTACTGAAAATAAAGATACCGCCATGCTACACGAGGAATTGACATACATGCTTTGCTCTTTTCAGTAATAGTAGCTGTTTTTTGGGTTTTTAGATCAAAATGAACTTTATAAAATAAGTATTGCATGTGCCAGTGGAAGACAAGGGTAGTACAACCTCACTGATAATCAGTGGTGATCTACTGGGCAAGGAAGGAGAAGAAGAAGAAGAAAGGAGATGCTGGAACTATAGACATCCTCCCTTATAAATTCCAACACAGTATCAATATATGATAATCCAGATGACCTGTTTTATACAGATTCAGAATTCAGTTTGGCCTTAGCTGAAGATATTGACTTGTACTTCCCTGGGTTAAACTTGGACTGCTCTGAATAACATACCAGGACTGTACAAAAAAATCCTAGAATACCATAAAGATACCATAAGCCACCCAGCAGTTACAGATAACAGAAAAAGAAAAAGGCATCACTTTTCATAACTCTTTGCAATGTTGGAGATCTGACAGGTAACATGTCCAGAATTCTCAAGGCCCTGTAACTTCAATTCCATTTTTTTTTAAACACTTTTCATTACACAGAAATCATGACACATTTCTGTCTTTTATCTCTACAGCAGAAGATAAAAAAACCAGCTCTAACTCCTGTGAAGAAATAGATAGAAGCTCCTTTACTGGAGGCCAAGACACCCAGATCAAGATCTATTTCTAAAAACTGAGTCACTTGTTTGTCAGATCAGTAATAGAATTCTCTGTGACTTATTTTTTTTCTTCCTTTTTCTCATATAATTTTCACAGTATGAGTTAAAAGAGTTTAATAAATCTAAGGTACAAAAAGGCTTATAATGAACCTGTCAAGGGGCTTGCTTGTAATTTGCCTGAAAGTATATTATTTCCTGAGAATGTGATTCTGTCTTCATATAATTCTTCTTGAAATGCCCAATGCAGAACCCTGAAAATGGATGTTGACAATTTTGAACAGCATCCACTGGTAGTTGCTATCCTAATATGCTGCCTGAAATGCCTTAGAGTAAAGATCAAGTGTAAATCAACTTCACCTTGGAAAGAAAAGTAATTTGATTTTTTTTTCTGAAAAGAATTCCTTTCTTCTGAAATGGTTGAACCTAGCAATGCATAAATGTACCTTTCTAATTGTTAGCATGCTTTTAACATAGTTTAAGTACTACCGTTCAAGTTAATACCATCAGTGTTTAACTTTTTTTTGTTGGAATATTCTTCATGACAGTAGCAGTGCTATAAGAGCTGAGTTGAACAAATACTGTATTCCACAATTCATTTTATATAGACAAGTATCCAGCTGGTGTATGAATCTGTAATTATACTTCACTACCTCTTTCAGTGGAGCACTTTGATCTGCACACTTTTTTCTGAGAGTTTCCGGGGATGAGTAAGGCTGGTGCTTCTCTCCCTAATATCCTCTGTAGGGAGTAGAATAATGGGGAGATGATCTGGTTTAGTTCAGCAGTCTTTACATTTTGTAAATCCCAAATTATACTCAGCAAGAATGAGAACATGGCTGTTTGCCCTTGAAAGCAGTAGAGGAGTGATCCCGCTGGTTTCCTCTTGTTTCAGAAAGAGTAAAATAAGACAATACTTATTGTTGTAGAAGTTCTCTCTTCACAGGATGCAGTGGAATTCAAGTTAAATTTAATCCAAATGACAGAGTCACCAGATCTAGTCCATACTTAAATGTCTTCAATATAACACGGCTTCAAATGTGTTCTCAGCAATATGAATAAATTTTCTTCATGTAACATGTTTCTTTCTATTCTAAGTTTTTCTTGATTTCATGAAGAGACACTTTTTGAAATATTTGTGATTGCTAAATACCTTTTATGAAATCACTACTACTGAAAAATTATAGCCTCATTTTCTGAACTGAAGACACTGATTAGTTTGAAGCAATCCAATGACTACAGTGTAACTATCCCTATTTATTACTAATACAACTGAGATTTCATTTAGTATCTCGTATGGAATAGCAGAATTTGAGGTTATGGATATTAATTTACTAAAAAAATCTTACATGAGAAATCAAAATTAGATGCTTGATCTGAACTGATCTGATCTAGAGCAGGATTTTTCAATATTTGGGGAACACTTTTCTCTCATCTCCTTATTCATGAACATGGATGAAGACTCATCGAAACACATAATATATTGATTTCTGCAATTACGTTTACTCTGGTATTTATGTACTAGTATGCTAGTTTTCCATGTTGCTTGCCAGGCTCCTGGAAAGTGATCCAGCATTAATTATAAAGTATTTGTACTTACAGAGTGAAATATTTCTAAAGGATATACTCTCTGCTTACTTTTCTCACTGTAATATCGAAAGTTTGCCAACCAGTAATACAAACCACCCAAAATCTGTCTGGACATTAATGATTGAGCCTCTGGCAAGGTTATATTCTTTTATTACAAGAGTCTTGATGGATCTCTCAATTCAGACAAAATATCAAACACTATTCCTGAAAGCTGAACCAACACTGCTGGGGTCAGAGACTCAGACTATTTGGAAAAAGATTTAGAACTTCTAGTGCTTTCAGAAAGGAAATGATTGTAAGGGGCCACTATAGGTCTTTTCAAAAATAGTTTAGTACTTTTTTTATTTATTTACTAGAAGATAAGTCGTAGTGAAAGTTTATTTCTCAGACACCTTCTTGCAAATTAAAGAAAGTCATATGTTACAGATATGACTGAACTCTAAAGGACACGATACTGTGCATTGATGCAATTTTTCAACTGGGATTTTTGTCTCTTGGGTTTAAAGGTATTTAAAAAAAATGCAGTGAAACAATAGGAAAAAAGGCCTTAAACCCCCTTATTCAGCCAACAGAAGGCAGCCATATTTGTCTTCCCAGCTGTCCCTCCGCTTTTGCTAGATATCTACTGATCAGAAGGGCCTGCCTCTTTTCGTTAATGACGGTCTTTGCTTGTTGCATCGGCTGAACCCGCAGCTGTTGTGGCCGGGGGGCCAAAGAGCCCAGGTACAGAGGTGGCTCACTGGTGGACAGGCTCCAAAGTGTAAGACTCCCCCTTACCTCAGTGAGAAAGGCCTCCTCCATTGATCTTGTGACCGTATGGAGCTTCGGTCTGTCTGACCGGCCAGCAGCCAGCCCCCTTGTATCCCTGGAGAGGATGTAGTCCAGCCCCCACTCCGCTCCCTCCTTATCCCCATTGGCTGTTGTTGTCTTACCGTACCTCCCTCCTGTACCCTTTGATAAGTGTATACGGACCGGAAATCCTTCCCTTCTTGTCTTGGGACAGCATCGAGGTAACAATAAAGTCCGGGGCTCCGGCAGGGGCCATTTCTGACTCGTTTACTTCTAGTGTTGCCTGAGCTAGCTGGCTCAGTGTGAGCGTGGCTGCGTGTATCCATCGCACAGGTGAGAGAGCTGACTTGCGAGGTGCCAAGAAGCACCGCCAGGGGTTCCTTAGCTAAAGGTTCCCCTTGGAACAAGCAGCAGTTTCTCCATCAACACCTACATGGCGATATTTGCTGAGGTAATATTACTGTTTCCTTTTTGTGGTCCAAATAAAAATGACTGGCAAGTCTGTCTCACCTGTAATCTCTACTTAAGAAGGACTGTTAGACAATTATCAAGTCACATGGACTTGATGGCCTGTCTGCTTCTTTCCACCAATTGATCCACAGATTTATGTCCATTTCCAGAAAGTGGTAGTACCCTAGCTGTTCAGCTTCTTTTTTTTTTTTTTTTTGATCCCCACTATTATTGCTAAGAGCTACTATCACCATCTCCTTAATATTTTATAAAGTATACTTTAATAATTTGTAGCTGAGTAGTTTACCAAACTATTAATTATAGGTGATTGAAATGATAACACAGAAAAGCTTATAGTTTGGGGGTATTTTTGAGATAGTTGTACCAAGATCCTTTGTTTCCTGTTTTCTAACATTGCTGCACACTACTTGAAATAATGAACGGCATTATTTACAAGTTTTTTCCGGTAATCAAAGGCAAGGGAAATTTTTTTAGACTCCAATATGTATGTTTAATTTGAGACACCAATGAAGTCTCTTGTATTCCATCCATCTGCAGAAGATTAAAATTTTCTGAAAGTCCATAGTTCTTATAAACCATTCAGAATCCACATAAGCATCTTCTAGTTTATTTCAAAAACTTAGATCTTAGAAGTCTTTTGAGAATGTATATTTTCCTCTTTCCATGACAGCTGTTTCAAAATTTTTATTGTCCCAAAAGAAACAAAATTACCTGGATTTTCAGTCTTAATCATTTCAATTTTGGGCATGTGGAACAATCTGTTGCTTATTCTTCAGCACTAGCTAGTGCGATATAGAAAGTATTGGAAAGATCTGCAAAGATGGTCACGCAACCAAACTGATGGATTACTTGCACAAATAATGCAATACTATAGTTCTCTATGCACAAGCAGGTTAAACAAACACTAAGTAGATCAATATTACTTGGTGTCCAGTTCTGGGCTTCCCAGTTTAGGAACGGTGTTGAGATGCTCGAACACGTCCAGAGAAGGGCGACAAGGCTGTGAAGGGTCTGGAACACAGGCTATATGAAGAACTCCTGTACAAAAGTCACCACTGTTTCTGTGAAGAACACTATACCAGAAGAAGAGTCATCATTTCATTTGGGACAAAGAGCTAACTGTACCTTGGGTGGATAAGATAGCAAAGGCTTTCATCACTTTTTCTGTGGCTGACCCACTGGAGCAAAAATGTAAATTAAGGCCCAGTGAAACACACTTGATTTAAACAAACACAGATGAGACCACTGCCTCAACCAGGAATCTAGAAAAAAATACATTCATACAAAAGAGAAGTTCGTAAATCAGGACAAAACTGCTGTGCATTTTTAACATCTAGTTCCTATATTTTCTTTGTTTTTTTGATACACTATAACTGTGGGTAGAGAAGGAAAAATGGAAGATATCTGCTAATGTAAATATCACACATCATCACAAGTGGTTTGCTTTTAAACTGTATTTGACCAAAGAGGGAGAAAGAAGAATCATCTTCTTCAAGGAAGATAAATCATTCCTTAATCCAAGGCATGAGAGAGGTGAGGCTGCTGCAGCTCCATGTCTCCAGGTTCAACTAACAGCAAGGCTTGCATGAGCACAGATATAAGCAGCAGTTTCATTCTGCTCTCCTCTCTGTCTAAACAGGAAGAAAGTTCACTGGTGAAAATATATTTATATGCATATGTACAAGGAGGATCTCTCCAGCAGCTGGACTTTCTGAGTCTGTCTAGTTCCTGGGTCCTGGACCCCAGTCTTCCAAGCTGTGCTGGCCCTGGGCATAAAAAGTCCCACTCTTCTTGCTGGTATGGATTCTTGTATATACATAGGCACACATAAACACTCACCTAGACCTGCCAGGGACTCCCCTGGTCCCACACCTAAGCCCCTCTGCTCTCAGCCTTAGAGACACACAGGTGCTCTCACACTCATACAGATGAGCGAGCTCTTATGTAACCTAAAACACTGTATCATGTAAATATTTTTTTAAACAGCTGGGAGTATGAAAATAACATTCTTGGTTAGTTGGCTGGTTTTATTTTCATTTGGAGTAAAGCACCAAAGAAGATTCCTGCGAAATCAGATAAAGCATAACATTAAAGAAGTGGGAGACAGAAGTAAAATGCTTTCTGTAAAAATAAAGAAGTTTTAAACAGAAAAATGTTGAGACTTCCATTTAAAATAATATATGCACAATATATTTGCATGTTAAAATAGTTTATGCAAATCTGAGCCAGTTATCATGTTCCTGACAGGTTTTTAATGTGAGATTAGCTCAACAGCAATTCTTTATACTGTTACATTATTTTTGCTATTTGTTCAGTTCTTTTATAAAAACTTGTCAGTTCCATTTCTTTAATATTTATGATTTTTAATTAGGTCATAGAAATCATTGGTTTCTTTCAATAATGCATTTTCCCTGGAGTTTTCAATAAGAAGATAAAAACTTTACTTGCAAGGTTCCAACAATACCCAATTATACAATTCAAACTCTAAACTAGAAATTCTTTTCAAAGTCAGGATAACTTTGATTTAGTCATTTCTGCTCTATATCACTCTTGATTGTTTAGGCTACTAAATTGCTACAAAGTCTCCAGAGAAAACATTATGCAGGTTATATCTTTTTCTTTCACCTTTGTAGGATGGCCTTTCTCTGACTGTTCATATGTCTGCTAATTGCGGCATTCCTAAGAGGCAAAAGTGTGACATCTGATTTGTACCGGATAGTGAACAGAAGTAAATCTTGCATGAGCACTGTCTTCTTGTTGTTTTCTTAGAAATTCAAGTGTCTTCCATAGAAAAATATGCATTCACTACAATGCAGGATAAATCCTCACAGTTGTCTATCATTAATTAAAGGTTTATTCTTTTAATCAGACCTGAAAGACATTTATTTTTTTTAAAGTTTTAGTGATCATCTCAGAATAGCCCATCTTACATTTAATTTACCTTGCATTGTAAATAGACCTGGAAATTTTGAAAAACTTCATGCATTTGACTCACACTTTAGGCCACTTAAGCTGGATTTGCCATACAAAAGACATGCATAAACTCTAGGGTTCATGTGATGAAAATGCCCAAAGCATGCTGCAACCTTCATCAGGGACTTTTCCCAAGGACTCTGCTTCCTCAGAGTGCATCTTTCACCTCAAGATTTGTTGGACATCACCATGTCAGAAAGGCTGAAAGACATCTTGTAGAAAGTCTAGCAAATCTTAGTTGTTTGAGAGTATGTCTGACGGGCTGATTTTTTTTTTTTTTACTATTAGTGTGAATCGTTTAGTTATTTTAGAGAACAATACTAAAGGAAATCAGAAAAACGTTTTGGTTTTTACTAAGTAAGTTCTTTGAATTTTTGGGGGGAAAACTCTATTGACATTTGTTTGCATTAAAAATCATAACCTCAGTAAACATAAAAAAGGAAGTTATAAACTTAAATTTTCCTCTCAGTCTTGGGCCTACTTCAACTCAGAGCCTGGGTTTATTTATATTTAATGTCATTGTGAGCTGGTGCTACAGTTTATGGTGGTTTCAGGATGCTTATCTGAGAGCAGGCGTCCATCTTTCCTGTGTCGTTGAAGATAACTTTGGAGGCTAAAGCAGAACAAATGCAGTATTAGAGAAGAAAGAAGCAGGGAAATACAAATTAAGTTTGGATATGGATATGGGTTTGAAGGGCGAGGAAGGACAGGGGTGTTTCATGGGGACATTATCTCTCTGCAAAACATGCTTTCTCTAGCTCAGGGAATTCCTGAGGAGCTGACTGACAGAAATACAAAAAATGAGAAGGTTCACCTTCATAAGCTCTTTTGTTGTACTCTTTCTAAATATCCAGTACTGGCTATTCTTCAGCAACTACAGGAGAGAGTTAAGGATTTGGTGGGTAGGGCTTTGTTAGGGTCTTCTTGATCTGTCCAGTGGCCATCCCTGTGGCCCTGGGTTTGGCCTCAGCCCTGCTTGGATGGTAGAAGAAGCCAAGGGAAGGACATGTACCCCTCACATATGGGTTTCTAACACCCTTTCCCAGCCCCTAGGACAAAATGGGATCATACTTGAAGAGATACGGAAGAAGCATTTGTGTCTAGCAGGGGATAGTTCTGTCCAGAAAATGCCCTATTCCAAACCCTGCTCTTCATCTGATCAAATTCTGTGAAACCTGCCAGCAAAGCATTGCTTTAGGTCCTGCTCTTGTTCTGGTCTCCGTAAAAGCTAAACACTTGTTATCGGGTTCCTTACTAGGCCAAGTACAAACATTCTGCATGGAGCCAAAGACTACAGCATTGCTAGTATCCTGTTACGTATCAATGCAATGCTACAAAATGAAAGCTGTTTTCTCAGTGAGAGTTTTTACAAAAAAGCTTAGGAAATGGCACACACATTGTTCATGCTGTAGCATTCACCACGCAGAGGGGAAGAAATGCAAGATTTAAACTTCTATATATTCTTAATTCAGAGGCTTATTAGATATGCATCTTGATTCAGTCTTTATATGATTGCAATGGTCTATTCCCCTGTGTTCAGTTCTGTGCACTGGAAGGATAATGGTTAGTTAGAGAACAGCTGTTCAATATTTTGTTTTGATCTTGTGCATTTTATTGTTGTATATTGTATTTATTGCAGAATTTTCAACCTCTTTATAAATGCAGAAATACTTATTTACATCTGGGTTTTGTATAAAACTAATCATTACACTGTATTTAAGTGTTTCACAGGTATGAAACATTTTCACAATATCCCTGTGAGATGAAGGGTTGGTATTTATTATGCCATTGTTACAGACGGGGACAGATAATTTAAAATAAAAATGTCTACTTGTTCCTGGAGACCTGTCTGAGATATTCTGCACATGGTCTTCCAAAATACTCTTCCTTTTTACCACACTTTACACATTCAAAGCATAACACCATTGACCTGTCCACATGTCAAACACCCCGCTGATCCCTTCAGTAGATAACTTCTACAGGAGCTATACCCCTAGTTGCTTGCCATCTCTAGATCCCAGGCTTTTGTTTGTTCCATTTTTAAATTTTATTATTATATGCAAATCTTATTTAGTCATATACCTTTCCCTCCCACCTTTGTGTCATTTTTGTTGCCCTTCTCCTTAATTTCTGTAGCAGCATTCTAGAGTTAGGGAACTCTTAAAATCATCTGATATTACCCATGCTTACACCTATGAGGAAGTGCAATTAAATTCATCCATTAAAACCTCTCATTATGTATATTAGATGGTTTTGTTTCTCTAGCCAGTGTGAGAGGAGAGTAAATATGTATCTACTCTGCTATCTTTCGTTACATTGGGTTTTCCTGCTCAAGCTTTCTAGATCACTTCCTAGTCAATTTCTACTTATGCCAAATATTTCCATACCCACCAAAGTACAATGTAAATTGAATGATGTCTGTTGCATTCTGTTGCATACTCATTGCCTTTTTAATCTTACTGTAAAAATGTTTAATTGATTGATTAAGGCAAACAGCCCTAAAAAAAATCACAAAATTGCATATACATTTGTCATTTGTGTGAAAGAAAACAACAATAGCAACAGGGTTTTGAGGTTATGCAAACTATTTAAAAATATTTATTTTACTTTGTTACACAAGATTTAGCAAACGTCAGATGGATAAATATTTATAGCTAGATATTTACTGTTTTTAAATGCTGATATTATGGCCAGCACCTGAGTTAAACCCTTGAAGTCACTGAATGTTAGACTAGCATCCTAACTGCAGTAATGACACTGATAGAATATTACTGGTAATTCAAGTTGAACATGCGAAAAGTGTGAAGATCTACTCCATTTTTTGAAGGATCATTGTCATAAATAAGCATGCTGTCTCAAGTCAAAATCCAAACAATTTTTCCTATCATAAACATTGTGCAAGATGAATTTTTTCTAAATAAATATTGTTTAAGATGCCAGAACACTTCATGGGGCTTATAGGATGTATAAAACTGGTTCTGTTGCACTCCAGACAGGTTTTTTTCTCTAGGAGTTCTTAACAGACCAGAAAAAGTTTTAAATTTAGATGTTCTAGTCTCCACAGGTTTACTGCAATATGTGACACTTACTTGTGTGCTCATTGCAACAACCTGCCACAACACAATGATGGAGTTTCATTCACTCTTTTCGCAAGTGTATATGGCTACGGAATGTGTATCCCATGATGACACAGTCCCAGAGTGTTTGATGTGACAGTGTGATCCCATACCCTTTCTCTAGGTATGGCCTGTAGCCATACAGCTCCGTGTTTTCCACATATCAACAGCTGACACTTCAGTGGAACCGTATGCTTACCAAATACAAATGGCAACATTGGAGTCTCAGCGCAATCCTGACACTGGCAAATGAAAGAAGCATAACAACACTTCATTCATGGCAGGCAGTGCATTTTCAGAGAATATTCATTGTTAAATTTTGGAAAATACATTACTTTCAAAAATTTCTTAGTATTTTCTGAATATTTTACTAACCCTAATTAACATAAGCATAATTGCTTTGAACTCAGTCACCTTAAAAATGTTAAGAATTTCAGAAAACACAATAATGCATGCAGCTGGGAGAACATTAAAAAAATCCCGTCATATGGAAATAGGCTGGTTTAAAAAGGAAATAAAAATAATAAAATAAAAAGTGGTCATTTTATTCAATGTTTTTAAAATATTTTTTCAGTGTGAAAACAAATTTATCTGACATCTCAGCAAATAACTGTTTTACACCCCTTTATGAGAACTACATCTACTCAGATATATAGTGACCTTCTCTTTAGTAGATCTGCATACATATTACTAAAGAGATAAACATCTTTATCCATAGATTACAGATGCATAGTGAGACACAATGACTTCCCTTCTTTAAGACTCATGTCCCAGCCTTTAAATATACTTGTGAGATGAATTGTTCAACTAGTATTATTTTTATAAAACATATTCCCTATGCAAATTGCCTCAAAAGCAGATATCTGGCTTCCAGCATATTTTGCTGTAAGAGCACCTATATTAATGGCAACATCAAATCATTATAGTAAGTATGAAGACAAATATATATTTGTAACCTTTGAAGAATACTTCAGATTTCACACAACAAATACTGTAGTTGACATGTTAATTACCTATCTCTATGAAAACTGGGTTATCCTTCAGTTTCTGGCATTTTTTAAGTTCATTAATTTTTCTTACCTCATCTTCCTCTTATATCTTCTTTTTATTGAGAAACTAAATATAGAAGAATCACAAAAAATCAGCCCAACAAAGAGGTAGAGAAGAGCATTCCCTGAAATGGGATGGAGCATTTTATATTCCATATATAAATTCATTGTTCAGCCATTCAATTATTTTCCTTTTTTGCAGCCACTTATAGCCAGTTGGATAATGGCAGAGGCTACTGTGACTTGATACTTCTCAACTGATAAAAGGCAGAGTTATAACAATAAATTATTAAATGCACATTTAATATTCATTAAAGAAAAATAATAATACTTTGAAATATAATGGTATCAGATTTAAATCATCTAACGTCCAAGGATTCAGTCAATCAACAAAGCTATACAACAAAAGCCTCATTCACCACTGTTTTGCCCTTTTTCGTGGCTTGTGCTGGTGAGCAAGTTGAAAGTGAATCAGAATTAGCCAATTTCAATGAACATCTTGGAATCATTCCACATTGATGTTAATTATTGCATCCATTCTGAAACATTTTCATTCTCTAGAAATTTCTGAATTGGAGAGCTCTGTAACCCCCTTTTACACTCTTCAACTCCAATTCCCTTTTAACAGTAGTAAGAAAGTTGCACTATGACTTGCTGAGAAGCCAGGGAGACTCCAGTGGTGAGAAGTTTATACACTGATAAAATGAGTTCTGGAGTCTCCCACCTGATAACTGTGATCCATCTGCAGAGCTACAGCTGAACAGTGTGTGTACGGGTGTTCACAGTACAGGAGGGCATTTTTTAAGTTAGCAAACCCTTTCGATGTGTTTCTGCACACAGTGTCCTGAATGACCTGGGAGGTATATACAGGGTGTACCTGGAGCTGTGCTCAGTCTCAAAGCTCGAATAGCTGATCATCTGGACAGTCTCAGGACATAAACATACTAGCAGAGTAGGCAAGAGTATGCCCTTGAACAGAGACATAGCTTGTACTTTGCCTCTGGAGAGTAAGGAAGGCAGCTGTGAAATAAAAGTATGTTGAAACGTGTTCAGCAGCTGACATGGACCTAAAGCCTGCTCAGTGCCAAGAATATTTCTGTTATTAATAATGCATGTCAATGATGTGTGCATTTACCAATGCCCTAGCAGATTCTACTACCAGTGCTGAAAAACGGAAAACATACTCAATATTTTCAGAAAAAAAAATTTAAAATATCTTAAAGTTTGTGTATTAATCACGTGTAGGAAATACCAAGTGTTGCTCTAATGTATTTTTTGATTCATCTTTTTTAACACTTTCATGCAGCTGAGTTCGGCCTTACTACATATACTGATAAAAGCTGGTTTTCTGGTTGCAAATTCAGCAGCTGGAATATAAACCCCACCCATAGCATGTGCTTTCAAAGGAAGGCTTCAGAGCTAATAAATTGGCAAGAAGGTGAGAACAAACATGAGACTGCCAAAAGGTGTAATGTTCACTATCATGCCCCTACACAACCTACCAGGCAGTAACATGTCTGACATTAAATCACCACTAATGTCAGTATTACTAGGTTTAAATCTGTTCCCCTGAGAGATCTCTCAGTTAAATGACTTTCATACTAATATGCATCTTGATTAAGTGGAGTGTCTCCCTCCAGAGACGGAGTCTGAATTTCTGTCTTTTTTAATGCTCCTATACTTGTAACAGTTTAGCTGCAGCTCAGGATTAAGGTAGGACATCACATCTTATGCTCTCTTATTTCTGTCTCTGTTGAGAATAGAATTGACTTGTTTCACCTGAAGGTTTAATTGTTTTTGCACATTTGTTTGTGTGCATAATTTGGTGCTTCACAGACAACTTGCCATAAAATTTAAAGCAATAGCAGATAGATGTCAGGAAAACACTGTCTAATTCATATGTACATATGTTCTATATATTATACTTAAATATAAAATAAATTTGCAATAAAATACTTGGTATTCTTTAACCATTTTCAAAAATTAATGGTAACTGTACCATGGAGGCAGAAAGAAAAAAAGAACCTGCCATAATGTTCCATAATGTTTTCATGTATTTTGTTGCTACCATAACAATTAAAAGAGATGAGGTCAAATAATATATGCAGCAGAGCACATGCTACAGTAGGAAGAAGAGTCCTTAAAAGTTTTTATTCTACATTACTTAGAAGAACTATTTATCAGACTTCACAATGGCTAGAGAGATTAGGAACCCCTAATGCAGATGCAACACACAGTCTTACTGACTCAAGTGGGTTTACATCAATATATTAAATAAAATAATTTAACACCCTCGAAACAAAATTATGTAGCGATTAAAGCATGACAGATTACAGGTTACTTTTCTGCATACTTCCTGGATTGCACTGAGCAAGTCATCTGGCCTAGCTGTAAAAAGAAAAGTACTGTGAACTTTTAGAGATGATAACATCTCCAAAAATTAGAAAGATTTGTATAGACAACTGTTTAGTAAAAGAAATTCCTACTGCTGAATCAATGAGCCATTAGGACGTGCCATTTTAGTCCAGAAAAATATTCCTTCTCAATCTATTTGCCCAATAAACTTGTCAATCAAAGAAAAGGAAAAATGCTAAACCTTCTACTAGAGATAAAATTAAGTTTCTCTTTATTTTCTTGTGTTATAGTCAGTCCATGACATTACTGGTGAAGAAGCTGAAGTGTTATTCTGTTTAAATGGACTCTCAGTGTTTAATTTCTTAGTAAATATACTTTTTTATTAATTATTAATTTACACAGGCACTTTACATTTGATGAACTACAATAATAATCTTAACAGTCATTATTAACATTAAAGTATGTGATTTTGATGTTGATTGAAGTTCTCTTTTATTTTTGTTTAAATAAATTTACTTCTGAGAGAACCTGACATAGTTTCTATGATTTCCCCATTTTTAGCATTCAATGGAAGACTATTTGTTCACACTTCTTAGAGATATATGGCATAGTTTAATAGTATCAGCATTCCTGATGTTTCCAGTGTGTGAATGCTACACTGATGTTTATGAAAAAACCTGCATGATATTTGCGTTGACAGCATGCTTCTACCTTCTGTGACACTTTTGGCAAAAGAGCCTTTCTTAAGGCTTTTATTTTGGAAATATCACTGGAGTGTATCCAATATAATTGAAATAGCATTCAAATGGACTATTGCTACATGCATTCCCTAAGCCAATGAGAAATCTGCTGACAAAGTAAGACTGGCATTAAAAAAGTTAGTCAATTCACTGCAGTGTCCTCAGGAAGTAGTACTGATCCAAGCATAGGCAAGTTGATTGAGAGAGAAAATGGTTACAGCAGTAGGCAGAGTCTTCCTGAGGTCTTAAGACAATGAATATTCTTGCAGTGATGTTTTCCTGACATAAAGGTCTTCACTTCCGCTCACATTTAAATCATTATTCTTCGGACTGGTTGTTTTCCTCTGCCTGTGTATTCCACTGGCTGAAATATTGCATAGATATTACATTAGTGTGAATCTCGGCAAATGTCACATTTCACACAAGGACTGTCCACTGTAGAGCCATTATTGTAGGGAGCAGAAGCACAATTTATATAGGAATAGATTTGGTATAGAACCAATTCCTCACTGAGTGGTGTGCAGCAGTCTCATAGTACATGAACAGGGTGAGCAGAACCAGTCTGCTCACAGTAGTCAGGTTTATCCAGGAGTCTACATCACCAGGTACGTCCATCCCAATGGGGCAGTTTTGAGGTCAAGCCAGGAACCTGAGTTAGCAAGTCAGGGTCAGAATGTGCAGATCTAGAGAAGCAAAACTTATTTCGTGGGGAATGGCGAAGCATTACTCTGCAACTTTTTTCCTTTGACTATTCTGAACATCAAGACCATAACTCTCCACTGAAAGTAGAAGGAAGAGCCATGGGAAACAAAATGAAATAGTCTTGCATCTCTGTTACCTTTTGACAGCCCTCTCTGGAGTGTACTTGCCCTATCCTCTACCCAGGTAAAAACTCTTTATTTTCAAGATCCTGAGCAGCAATCCAAGAACCCTGCAGTTAAAAAGTATAGAAAAAACCTTGTGGATACCTATCTGGTGAGATACTCTCCAGTCTGACATCTTCACAGCACCTTTTTATGCTATAGTCTTGTGTTATCCTGCTCTTAAGCCCACAGGATGGCAGGAACACATTTTGGCCATGCAGGGAGTGCATAAACAAAATTCTGCATCTCCTGTTGTCGGCTTACGCTTGACAGAACAGGGCTCTTTGCTTGTTAGTGGGAAACCTGTCTTCAGCTTCTATTATTAGGGGAACCCGCAGCCTGAGCAACCTGAACCACTACTGTCTTGCCACCATGAACACATGAATGAGCAGCACACAGATACCTGATACCTGGATGGCCACTTTGCTCGTGTGCATATGGCCTGATGTAATTTTATGCTTCAGCACTGACTGCTCACAACTCTTGCTCTTCATGACTTCCTCCTTGCCCCCATGACCCCCACACCCCCTTCAATCAGAGAGACCATCTCAACTAGCTGTGCTGGTTTTGGACAGAAAAATGTACAATTAACATATATACAAACAAGCAGAAAGCACAGACAGAACTTGTATTCTCTGCCTAAAAAGCATTTCCCAGACTGCATGAGCAGTTTGTTACTTGAATCCAAACAAACATCGTCGAATTCCAAAGAGACAATGGATGGAGCCTATGACATGTATGTACCTGAACTTTCACAGTGTAAGGGAGAGGTAGCCTGTTCTCAGGTCAAGTAGTAGTGACAGGCCTGTAGTCAGGTCAAGTCTTTGTATCCCAGTGAAACCAGCTCCAACATGCGGGGACTGATAATCTCTCCGAAAATAAGTCTCACAGCTCAGTATGAAAGCATTTTTTTTAAGTTCCTTCCCAGCCAAAACTGCCTCTCTTTGCCTGCCTTTTGCTGTAGCATTCTGGGAGATAACAGCATGAGTCACACAGTGTCCTGCATACAGTACTCTGTGTGGCATCAACAGGATCGGGCTCAGTGACGGGCAGGTGTTACTGCAAGCAGGAAAATATGGTGAAAGTCTATTTTGGAAAAGGTGTCATGATCTTCCAGGGCACCTCAACCTGAAAGATTCTGGAGGATGCCAAAGACTCAAAAGCATTCAGTGGGAAAGCCAAGTTCAGATTTGTCTTTTAAAATACTTTGCTCAGGCCAGAGCCACTTCACTACATGCAGGTTCTGTTACCAGACACACAAATTCGCAGTCTGAAAGAAATTTATTCTAAGTGTGATTAGATAAAACATACACTGCTCTTGGATGTTACAACTTTAGCAACGAACTCATTGTGAACTGCTCAGTGTAGTTTTCAGACCTCTGAGATTGGAATAGTGGAATAATACACTAGCTGTTTAGCTGTGGAATACCAAATTCTTAGAAGTTCACCAAAGTCTGATGCATGAGTTAATCCCTGATTACAAATACATTCTAGTCTCAAGAAGAAAAGATTGAGAGAAGCTTTTAACAGCACATAGACATATCTAAGGCAGGTGTCAAGACGATAGGGCAGGACTAATTTCAGTGGTGCCCAGTGACAGGACAAGAGGCAATGAGCACAAACTGAAACACAGGAAGTTCCATCTGAATATGAGGGAAAAACTTCTTTACTGTGAGCTGACAGAGCATTGGAACAAGCTTCTCAAAGAGGTTGTGGAGTCTTCTCTGGAGATACTCAAACCTGCCAGGATGTGGTCCTGTGCAACCTGTTCTGGGTGAACCTCCTTTAGCAGGGACTTTACACTAGATGTCCGGACGTCCTTTTCAATCCCAACCATCCTGTCATGTGGAATCAGAGAGTACAATTGCAATCTAGTTCAGAGGAACTAGGACTCAGCACTTCATAGGCTGTGATCAGTATACAAGATTCGTTACTGCTTCTGAGAAGGAAAAACTGTAATTTAAAATCCAGCAGTACAAAAACCAGAGCAAATGAAAGCATTTTCCCAAAGGTAGATGATTACAAGATAAACGTACCTTGAGACTGAAATCATGCAGAGTTTTCTAAAACTTAATTAAGTGAAAGTCCAAGTGGTAGAAGAAAACCTGAGTGGATAAACGATCTTTATTTTGGACCCTGGAGTGTTAGCCTACAGTTTCTTAAATATTAGAATTCAGTGTGGTTTGTGTGCTGAAGAGGTGAAAATAGAGACAAACTTCAACAAATCTGCCTTCACTTCTGCAAGTTAACTATATAAAACTTCCATAAAATCAGCTGATTGTTCTATGTAACCAGCACTTTTCTGTCATGATTTATTTTTTTAATAAAAGATAGTTACTATTCTATCTTCTCTTTATGGTATATTTAAATAATGAGAACTGTACAAAAGAGGTGGGAAAAAATACTAAAAAGAAGGAAAATGACTTTTCCCTTTAAGTTCTAGGGGTCCCTAGTGTTTGCATTTCAATCTCCAATAGGACAAAATTGACTTCCTATTGCTAAGGGAAACAAGAAAATCCATTATCTTAGCTAGAAAATAGGAATAGTTTAATCTTTTTCAATTTTAGCCAAGTGGCTCATTCTGATTGTTAAGCAGTACATTGTACAGCCCATTGTTCTTTCTTGAAACTTTCTATTGAGTCTCCAGTTTTGATATTTTATATTCTGTCAGACTTATGCTAGTGACAGAGTGTATATTGTCGCATTTTTGTCTCAAAATGTGTGAATACTACATAACAGAGTAGTAGACACAACTCTGATAGTATGTCTGGCTGATTACTGGTTTGGACACAGCTAATTTTGAAATCCTTGTAATTATGCAGGCATCTCCGTGTATATTATTTTGCTATGACTTTGTTTCTCTCTGTAGCTTTTTCTTCCATTCCCCTTTTTCATTTATTATCAGCCACTGTATCATCCTGTGTTTTTATTACACGTTGAATATTATATATTGAATACAATCGAATTTTAAAAACCTTTTAAAAATGTATACACCTGTAAGTAACCTGGGGTTGCCTTTGTTCCTTCTGTACAATTTGTGACATTGAATAAATCACACATGAGATTCCTTCTAAGAAGCAGATGTTCTCTTCCATGTGCATACCTACAGTACCCATACAGACATTTTTCAGATCTGGTAGTTTCAAAATGAAGGAAATTGAAGAAATTATTGAGGTGAAGAAAGAACTCCAAGAAAATCCTGGTCAACAGCAACAGGTCAGGAACAACAACAGCAGTAACAGGCACCATTATAAAAGGTTTCTATCCAGTGAAATTAGAAGTATGGAAGAACATGAAATATAGGATTCTCATATTCTTATTTCAGATAATTATTTTAGACATGAAAGGTAAAAAATTCCCTCTATCTCTAGTATGTCCTTCACATGGGTGTGGAAATCAACACCACTATTCTACTTTTGTCCAGTACTTTTCTTATTTCAGTGGATATATCATATTAGCGAGATTTATGAGGACTAGAAGAAGAGCATATAATTATTTTTGCAGCACTAATGAAATAAACACTTGCCTTAGGACTCACTGACAGCATTCTTCATTTTCTCTTCTTAAAAGTTAAAAAATCTGCTTATTTTTTCCTTCCCTTCAGTAGCTTAACTTCCTAATAAATCTCACCCTTTTGTATAGTTTATCTTTTCTTCTTCATCTTTTTGTTCTCAGCTTTATATCTAACATCTAATGCTGACCTTCATTTAGAGTCTGTACTGTGCTAGGTCTTTCCCTCACAAATAGTACTGAGAAGTGGATTTTAACAAAGTAAAGGATTTCCTTTGCAGCAATCCATTAACTTTACAAAGGACACA
This sequence comes from Rhagologus leucostigma, assembly GCA_013397725.1. NCBI lineage: Eukaryota > Metazoa > Chordata > Aves > Passeriformes > Rhagologus > Rhagologus leucostigma. The sequence continues at coordinate 788,401 of VZTD01002158.1, read as the reverse complement.
AAAAGCTGCTTACACTAATGAATGTCACTGAAGAGATAAAAAGAAAAAGCACTTTTTTCTTCCAGTTCGGAACACACGTGTAGCTCTGTCAGAGATACTAAAAAGGAAATTGTCTCAAAATGAAAATTGACAGGGAAAACAGACTTTTTAGAAAGGTATATAAAGCATTGGTATGAGGATACCTGCATAACAATTATTTTGCTAATGAGGTGGTATATTTCAGTATCAAAGGAATTTTTTATGTGTGAAACCTTTCAATCACAGATTCATAGAATCATTTAGGTTGGTAAAGACTTCTAAGAGCACCAACTCTGATGTTAACCCAGCACTGCCAAGTCCACCACTAAGCCATATCCCTAACCGCTACATCTACAGTCTTGTCTTCTAAATACCTTCAGGGCTGGTGATTCAACCGCTTCCCTGGACAGTCCATTCCAAAGATTAGCCTTTTTGGTTAAATTTTTCCTAGTATGCAACCTAAACCTCCCCTGGCACAATTTGAGTCTGTTTCCTCTTGTCCTATTGCTTGTTTTTTGGAAAAAATTGACACTCACCCTGCTACAGTCTCATTCCAGGTAGTTGTAGAGAGTGATAAGGTCTCTTTCAAATATGAAGAATATACATTAAATTGTGCTCTTTTTTTCTGTCTTACTCGGTCTGAGGAAGATTACTAGAAGTTACACACTCAAAATATATATATATAATTCCAATTCATATTTTCAATTCAGTATAGGTAATAGCTTACAATATAAACATTGATAAAGTAAAGTATATGTGGTATATGTTACCAAAAGTACTATAAAGATTACTTAATATTTAATTTTTACATATGCAAGCAAAAATCTTGCTTCAATTTCTATACTTTCATTTTAATACAAATGTTTTTTGCAGGACTTGTTATATCACTATGAACAAGTATTTTATTTGGAACTGTTAGGTCTTACTTATATTTGTTCTTGAGATAGGATACTCAAAAAAAACTGTTTTGTCCATCTGTCCAGGAAAGCATTTTGACAGTGTTCAAGGTAAAGGGTAGTGTCTATTATTCATGACAGATGAAGTATTTGCTTATAATCTATGGCTCCCCACTAGTAGCGTCATGTCATTATTCCAACTCTAGTCACAAAAAGCACAGAGGAAATCATTCTACTTCAAAAATAGATTCTGCCAGCTTTGTCACAGAGAATTGTGCTTACAGATTCATACCCTCAGGGGGAAGCAGATTCCTCTACAGGTCTGATGAATCCCACATGGTCTTTCCCAGCAGGACAAAACTCATTTATGCTGATCGCCTACTAATTTTGCAGTGGGAACACAAGCCCATCACCATGGGTCTCACAGACCTGCAACAATTCATTGCCGTGACCCGTGAGCCTAAAAGAAAATTCTCATACTTGGATTGGAAAAGATACCATATAAAGTGGCTCAGGTCACTACAGGAAAAAATACTCTAGGATATAGCTACACAATTGCAGCAGCAGCTTTGTCTCACAGCTCAGCAAAACCATAGATTTCTATATTAATACTTGTATCCAGGCTAAATAAACTTAGTTACCAGAACTGTACATCAATCACCATGTCTAGATTGGTATAATACTAAGTGGAGAGCAGAGCTATGAGGAAAATTAGCTCCAATAGTGATCTCAAAATGTTTTAAGATCATTATGTCTGGTATTCATCAAGTGTTGATACTGTGACTGTTACTATTTGTGGCCTGTATTAATGGTCTGATGGAAAAGAATGCAATCCCGGTAAATACAAAGGTAAATCCAAGTTGAGGGCAGTGAATGTTATGCTGAAAAATAGGGCTGTTATACAGAAAGTCCTTAGAAGCTGAGGTTTGAATGTACGTTGCATAATCAAACAAACGTTTCAGAGCACAAGAGAATATGTCACTCACAAAGATATTTTTTAGTTTCGATAAGTACCAATTTGATTTTTCTTTAGCATGACCAAAATAAAATTCTGAGAACTATTGTTCTTCATGTCCTGATCATAATTCTCCTCATAAAGAACCCATTTTATTTCTGTGAGATATAGATTATTTGATCTGCTAATACTTTCCCTAATAATTTTAAAACATTGGTCTGATTTCTACCACATTTAGTACAGAAGTAGAGAGCTCACAGCTATTATGTTCCAATAAGTCTCATGAAAACAGGCACAGGAGTAGAAAGATTATTGCCCCTACTACAAGAAAAAAAGTCCAGTTTCAGCTCAGGGGTGTTGACAAGCACATGGAACATAAAAGCTTTCATGGAGGAGAAAAAGAGGTAAGGACAAAAGCTAAGGTGTTAGAAGGCAAGATTGGATTACAAAGAAGGCAAGATTACAAAGTAGTAATAGTTTAAGAAACAGCTAAAAAGCCCATGGAATACATTCACATGAAATTGGATGTAACCAGTTCTGCTACTCATAAAATATCTTGGAGTTGGAACTTTGAAAACTTGTAGCACAAAGTGACAATAAGAACAGACACAGCCTAAGTTTACAGAAAATGTAAGTAACTGACAAAGCAGAAACGAAGTAGTCTCACTGTTCACAAAGAAAAAAGCACAAAGTGCAATAGGTTGAACCTGAGCTGACTGACGGGCTTTTGGGCCAATCGCACTTTTGCAATGTTGCACATAAGAAGCCCGTGCAAGCATGGGAAGATTTCTCTTTGTTTCTGGCCTCAAGGGCCGAGGGGTGGCCAAAGGCCGAGGGCCCCAGGCCCGGGCCCAGGTCCAGGTGCGGGCCAGGCCCCTCCTCAACCCCTTGGCACAGCGGTGGCGTGGGGCCGGTCCTGCCCTCCCAGGGAGAGCTGTTCCCGCTCTGCTGGCAGCGTGTGACTGAGGCCATGTGGCTGAGATGATCTGAGGCCGCCGAGACCCCGCACGGGACTGGCAGGGCCAGTGGGGCACTTTTGCATCCAGCACAGCTCTTGCCAAAGCTGAAGAAACACCACACACCACAGCCGACAAAGACACCTTTTCTTTCAAGTCCGTGAGGAAAGAAGGGAAAAGTAAAGTCACATGGGACGAAGCTGAACATGGCGACCCCAAGGTCAGAAACAGAAGGGAAGGGGCGAGACCATGTGGGAAGGCAGCTAGACGGCGACGGGAAAAGAGGGCTGTCGCACTCTTGGCGCAGAGCTTAAATATGCTTCTTGCAAAACCATAGAAAGGACTTTAATCCATTTAGAAAAACTTGGGGGGATGGGAAATTCTTGTGCAGCCTGTGACTTTAAAGAGAGGCCCACGCCAGGCCATATAGAAGTTGTGAGAAGCTGTTAGAAATTCAAAGCAGAGAACTGTAGTATTGTATTTTTCTCCTCTCCTGTGCTTACTTTTCCACCTGGGTCCCCCCTTCCCCACCCCTAGCCTTAACCACTCCCTCGGGTTTCTCCCATTGATTCTGTTACCCCAACTCCGCCCATGTACCGCCCCTGTGCCCTGTGACCATTGGTCCATGTGCTCTCCCTGCCCCCTTCGCCCCGGATAAATGACCCTGCATGCCAGGGGATGAGCTCTCTCTCGCATTCTACTCTGCCTTGGGGCACCAGCCTCTGCCTGGCGGAACCATGCCATGTGCTGGCTCTCTACCTTTGGGAGGCAGCACATGTGCTGGGCCTAGGCTTCTGGGAGCCACCATGAAATAAAAGATCTTCTGCAGTCCTCATGCAGAGAGCATTCTCAACTGCTTTATCGTCACTGTGTTGCGGGGCTTCAGCTTTCCAGAGGATGCAAGGGGCAGCCTGGAAGAGGCACGGGAAGCAGAACAGCCGCTCTCCCTGAGCAAGCCTCACTGTGCTCTCCGAGAAGGCTGTGGCATGCCATACCACCGCAGGAAACCTCCCACACTGCATCAGAGAACCTTTACTTTCAGGCTGAGATAGCTCATCCTTAAAAGGCTGAAACCCCATTTTCTCCTGTGGCCCATAACTTGGCAGTGTTGGAAGACTGTGAAAGATTCATGGGAGAGATACCTTTTTCGCTTCAACAGATTTTCTCTGGGTGGGACTGTTAGTTTGTGAAAATTCTATGGCACAGTAGAAGAACCTTTTTTCCTTGAGCATAAAAAGATTCTTAAAGTGCAACTGTGATCAAAAATCCCATATTCTTGTTTTGTTTTCACTTGTGAGAGGTTTGTAGTAAAGAAAGAGGCACTGAGAAAGAAAGTGGTTTAAAGGTTTGCTTTAATTTCTTATTCCTTTTTTTTATTCTATTAGTAATAAACTTTCCTTTATATTGCAACTGTTTAAGTGTGAACCTTGTTTTGCCCTGAAATTTCTTTACATTTTCCGTAATAAATCCATATTCCCCTTATGCGTATAACTGGATTTCGTGTATTTGGTGTTTAAACCAGCGTCAAACCACAACACAAAGCCATTGTCATAAATCAGGGTAGGCATCCTGATATTTCACAGAATCACTGAATATGCTGAGTTGGAAGAGACCCTCAAGGATCATCAGTCCAACTCCTGGCCCTGCACAGGACTATCCCACACCATGTGCCTGAGAGCGTTGTCCAAACACTTCTTGGACTCTGTCAGGCTTGGTGCTGTGACCACTGCTCTGGGGAGCCTGCTCCAGTACCCAACCACCCTCTGGGCAAACTTGCAATATTTGATGACTGAAGAATCCCAACACTGGAAAACTTACTGGAAGAAGAAATAATTGGCATTGCTATGGGGTCTCAGTATGATAAAATTGTGTGAAATGAAAGTGGCAATACTTAAGCAATTAAAATGTCAGTAGCTTCAAGAAGTTATTACTAGCCTTTGAATCAGCCAATATCACCTCTGCCAAGCTCTTATAATGGTAATCTTCAGGCGTGAAGAATATTTGATTTAAATATAGTATTTCTCCTCTTAAAAGAGTGAAATGATAATCCATGAAAGGAGTAGAACATATAGCTGATGCATGGGATTCCACCTTTTATGAGATGCTACCCTCAAAAATAAAAAAAAGAAAAAAAAAGAAAAAAAAAGAAGTGTTCAGGGTTCTGAAATCTCTTGTTATTTTTCCAGCACACAGCAGCATAGTTTTTTCATCCTTTACATGCGTCATTTTCTTTTGCATGTTTCAATTCTCTACTCTGATGAGAGCAAACTTTCCTCTTCGTGGTCTACTGGATATGACGTAGCAGGTATGAACATGTACTGCAAGTATCAGGCAATTTTTCTGATGAAATGAAAGTTACAGCATGATTCAAGAAAATCACAGAAATTTTTAAGCTCTGCAAATTCGTGTCCTTAGTCCGTGCTAATTTAATTATTTTTCATGAGGAGATTAATCTATTTTTTTTAATGGCATTCTTGGTTCAGTGGGCAATTGCAGGGTTAAAGCTGCATCTGCAACTTCATTCTGGCAAATGCCTATCCTTTTTGTGCACCCGTAATGAAGCATGCTTATTATTCCATGTTAGAAACACTGCAGCTATCAAGATGGGAGAAGCAGATGTTTTCAGAAAGGCCTGGGGACCAGTAAAATGAGCAAGATGGAGTTAGAGACTTTGAAAGAGGAACACAGAATGAAGATCCTCAATTCCTTAAGGTTTTGTTTAAAAAAAATAAATATCAAGGCCACTTCCTAATTTAATACTACAGGGTTTGAGCATCTGCCCTTCTCCGAAGGTATTTAATACCATCTTAGCTGATGAGGTCACCATAACTTGTGATAAGAAAATCCTTGCAATGAAGTAACAGATAAGTATATGATAGGCCATAAGAGAATGCTTGATTACCTTTCGTTAAAACATTTTCAGCTTTCTCCAATCTCAAAATGTAACTTTTACTGGTTTGAATTAGTTCTCAAAACTAATGTTTGAGGCAGTCTATGTAAAAGGGTAGAAGATATATTGAGATGACATAATGGACCACAGGATTCAATTTAAAGCTCTTCACTGGACTGGTTTGGATTATCAGTGTGTAAAATGTCAGCGGAAATTCCCTAATAAGAGTCAACCTTAGACACATGTCACATTCTCAAACATTCCTTAGCAACCCTATCAGGAATATTTCTGTGCTGAATTCAAACCTCATCTGCATTAGTAAGTTCACACTGATGCAATTTACTTGTTGTTGTTCCCAAATGAACCTACACTGATATATTTTAAGCATGCTTACCTAAGGCTTTCAGTATTGTTTAACTCCCTCAGAACAATATCAGAGCAGATTTCTTTAAAGATAGTAGAAATAAATATTCTGCCAGCATACGCAGAATAAAATAACAGCTAGGAAAAAGATAATCTTTGACAAAACCCCAAACTAGACCAGATGTTTACTGAATGAGATAGTAAAGCATGCTCATAATTCTGTCTTACTTTGTTTCCAACACACCACGGCAACCCCAGTATCTTGTAGAGGATGTCTTGTCACTATACAGTAAATGCTCTAATTTTAGATGTCCTTAGTGCTCTCTTTGCAGAGTGCATATAGTCAAGAGCCAGAGAAGAGTCAAGGATGGAGGTGGACAGATCCGATGATCTGTTCTATAGGCATTCTAGTCACACACATGGGGCAGGTACTGCAGGTGTCGTGAACACAACTCTACAAGAGGGAGAAGAATGAACTGCCTGGACACAAACTTCTACAAATCGTTCACTGTGTGGGCTACTCAAGGACTCAGATGAGTGTCTTTCCTAACGCAGACATAATTTATTTCTTTCATGCATTTTTAGGTCTTTTGGGGATGAGATAGCTAGCTCAATATTGTTTTTCATGAAATATTCTTGAAGACACGGAACAGGGATTTTTTTCCCGCGTTTGTCTACATGAAGAAAATACTAGGTGACATGAAAACATTGAAGGAGACACTGTCTCTAGGGAATTAAAATCATATATGTTTCTAATAGTGTTGCACACAAAGGTAATAATTGCAACATAAATCAATCAATCATTTTTCCAGTTGATATCAAATAGTGGGGATTTTTTATTAAAGTTGAGATTCTGAAGGACAAAAGAATAGAACAGAAACTCTCTAGACAAAAAAGTATCAGAAAGGGAAGCTGTAGTGAAGCAGTACAATCCAACACTTGCTTGAAATCTTATGGATGAGACCCATTAGGGAGTGTCAGACAAGTGAGCCCTCACCCAGAGATATATGACCTCTGGGGAATTTTAGTGTCAATCTTGAGTTCTGAATATTACCTTCCAAATTTGTTGTAAAGATAACTAAATTAGTAGAACAAAACTGTAACATCTTCACCATGTATGCCAAGAGTGAATGATAAAAAGGTTAATTAGTATCTACAGCAATACTGACAAATGAGAAATAAATGTCTCTAAATTATGTGCATGACTTTCTGCCCCCCCATTAAGTTGCAAATTATAATTGTGTTAAAATACGTTATGATGCGTTAACGTGTTTGTATGATTCTTCAAGGTTTCTGAGTATGAGATACTGAGTACCAAGGAACAGTATTTCTCTGTTCAGTGTTGCAATTACAGAAATGGAAGGAGAATGCAATCACAGCACTGAAGGCATCATAGGTCTTTCAAAGACTTAGAGTAAACAGACTAAGGAAATGGTCCTCTACCTTCTAATAGGGTTTTGTTGGGTTTTTTCTTTTTAATTTAGTAGTAAGCAATTATTCCCTAGGAAATCCCGCTGCAGATTGAAAATTTGGGAGCAGAGCTGCTACTGTTAGGCTGGCATTTTCTACACAAGAAAAGAGTAGTGGTTTTTATGCCATTTTAAAAAGCCTCTTCTAATTTTCATATGCTTCTTTCCCTTGCTCCGGATGGCTTTGTGCTTGACTTGCAGGAGTCAGTTTACCCAAAGCTTAGTTTCTACACATAGGAATGACTTGCACCAATAGTCCCTGACAAGACAATGCAGATTCTGGACTCCCTCTTCAGTGAGTGGTAACCTCATCTGGCTTTGGCAACAGATGGAAGAATGGCTCTTGAACAGCTGCCTACCTGCCATCCCATGCTTCTTTGCACACTACACTGATTTAGAGAAGCATTTTATCAGGACTCTTTTTTATGTGTTCTTTCATGATGTGAAATCATGTTCACTTGATCTGGTCTCACTCAGATTTGGTTGGCTGATTGTTGTACTCATCCAAAGTCCATACCTGTATGATACATTGATGCAATACCAGACCAAATACATTCTGTTGAAGCCATTGAGGGGTTGTGACTTCACTTGTCAGCCTAGGAGATCACTGGGAGAAAAGAAAAAAATGAAAAACAAACAAACAAACAGAAAAATCCTATTTTTCACAACACACATATTTGAAGCATTTGCTAAGGGTAGTAAAATATGAGAAAATGAGACAGTAGAAGCCACTGGTATGAACAATAATGAGGGCTCAGTTAAGGCTCAGTATCTGTAAATACTTGAAAACATCTACTAGTTTAATTTTGATAGGTACATTAAAACATGTATAAATGGAATTTTAGGTATTTAATGTGATTATCCCTTTTTTGAAGTTAACAAGCAGAAAATTGTCTTGCAGGTAATTCCACATGAGATAGTTTTGTTTTTGTTTCTAAGAAATTATGCCATGCCTCCTAAAAAGTACAGTTTCGGTCTATTTTTGCTTTCTGGTATGTGTGAGGTGCTCTCCAAGTAAGCGCTTCCAAGAGAATATGATTTGAAATTGTATGTTTCAGTTGTTTCATATTTGTTTGCTCTTGTTTTGAATTTTAGTTAAATATTTACACATTTTCCTTTAAAAATATTTATATCCACTTGGACTTGGATTTGGGGGGAAAGTTAAGAAATAGGCTTCTTCAGCTATTCCAAAGAATGTATAAAATATAAAATCCAATATATTAAAAAAATTAAAAAAAAAAGGACAAATCAAATGAATTGTAGACATTTAAAAGTAGGTAAGCCTGGAATTAAATTGTACATATTTAAAATATACCAACAGAAGGAATCTAGGACATAGTTACCTATTTTCAAATTGTACATAGATAGTCCTGATGTATTCCTTGAAGTTCTCACAAAATGACATGAAATATGACTATATATATTCCACATCATATGAATTAGGAAAAGTTGCAAGGACTATTATTTTTGCTGCAGAAACACATGACATTCAATGTTCATCACTATGTTCATTGCCATTTTAGGGAGAATGTCTTTGTCCTGCCCATAACACTCTGGAAACATCTTAAAGACTGTCCCATAAGCACTGGTTAGTTACTTTCCTTATCTAGAGTTACTGTAAAAAAACTTGAAACAGACAAACAAAACACAAACAAAGAAAACAAAAGAAAAGCAAAAAACACCCCCAGATATTAGCACACAGGTATCACATTCTAGGTATCAGCAAATGAAGACATATTCCTCCATATCGGAAGTGTTCTTTCCAAAGCAGCTGGTATGCGTTATCCTGTCACGACAGCTATTGGCAATTATTGGTATCTGCCAATATGGATAAAAAACCTGCTGCAAACGATGCTTAGGAGTGTGGAGATCCAGCAGGGAAAGCATAGCAAGCCTGCCACTGAGGTGGTTTCATACTCCTATGCAAAGCACTGCCTATTTGAAGTTACCTACTCCATAGCAAAGAGCAGTGTTTTGTCCATTCTGGCTGGTAATAGTTATAAATGGAGTCACTTGGCCAAAACAAGAGAAACAACAGGATATTTGGAAAAGAGAACCTTGGTGCTTGACCTCTGGTGCCAGAATTGCTGTTGCTTCCAGCTGGCTCTCATTTTTATCACAAAATGTGCAGCAAGAAAAATCCCACAGTGCGTGGAACTGGAGTTAGGGCAAGGAAGATAAAATGACTGCCCATGAGGCTCAACAAGAGAAAATTTTGCTGTGATTTTGAGAGCAGTGTGTGCTGGATGTACAAGTGAGCGCATTTATGGCTCATTTATCGAGTAATGAGCCATCACACAATGTGATGAAGCTCCTTCTTCACATCAACTCTACACAAATTGAAGAAGCTCTATAACAGGTCTTGTTTCCCGATGCTTTTTCTTCTTGTCTAAACTTTCTTTACTTTGAAACATTGCCTACTAAGCAGCACAAGCATCTCCTATGTTAAACATGATTACACTATTCATAAAATGAACCTTTCACAGACTGCTGCCATAGAAATCATATATTTAGATTTGAAATTGCTGCAATCAGACTGTATTGGGGTTTTAAAGCTAACGGAAGATAGATACATTTTCCTCCTACTCCTCAAAAACAAAATTCACCACAGAAAGAGCTATCTCAGTGAATGGCCACAATTCTAAGTGCACAGAACAAGTAAGGTTTTGTAAATAACACACCTAATTTCCCTTCAAAAGCCAATTGCAAATGTTGCTCTCTGTGATGGGTGATACCTGATTTGCTCACAGTTAAACTTTTCTATTAGAGAGCATGGCTGGGCAGAAGAGCTCCTGTTTTCCTTGTTCTTCCTGCTCACCTCTGCATCCAGCAAAACCCTCTAGAGGGCAAGGGTGGGTAATACCTCTGCAGAGCATGCCTGACACTGCTCAAGTGGGTCTTTCTCCTATACGTACAGGGTACAGGCAGGAACTGAAAACCAGCAGAAGAAACTGTAAGACCAAAAGAAAGACTTTGGAGAATAATGGAACAAATAAATGGGGAAATGTCAGAGCGACAGAATGAAAAAAATGTTAGAGAACCAGAAAAAGGGTATGATTTTTGCTGAAACTCGGATAAATTGATTAACTGAATATAAGATTAGTTAAAAGACCTTCCTATCAAGAATGCAGTGAGGAGACAGAGTACTTATTTTCAACTCATTTAACTGTTGGTTTGACCACTAATTGGTCTCTCTGTGTTTAGAAAAGTGAAATCCTTTGTTGCAGTAAATCTTTATTTCTGGAGATGCAGGGCTGTGGTATATTCAATTTCTGGAAATGTGTATGAAAATATTCTTCAAAATTCTAGCATATTCCTATAACCATGAAATTCAATAGAGATCTATCCCTGATATGTTTAGAAGATTAAATGACAAGAATATAAAAATCATTTCCTCTTCAAAGGAAAATGTGCTTGTAAATGCTAATCTTGTTTCTCTCCCATAAGAGCACCAGGGATAATTAATTATGTTATGCTGCAGCAGTCTCCTTGTCTGTCAGAGAAGACGAATATCCAATTCATTGCTCAAAATTCGTTATCAAAACAAACAAGGTGTCTGACAGTAATTTATAACATGTGACTGTAGTACCGTGGTTTGGCAGCACATTCACCTTAAGAATTTCCCTTGCTTGCTCTGCTTGCTTGTGCTTACCTTTAAAGCGCCCCTCATTTTGTTAAAGTAACTGTAATCCAGACATCTGAATTGATCTTAGTTAAAAAACAAACTCTGAAGAACCAAGGATTGAGGAGGGTTAGTATTACTGTGGTGTACTCACTATAATATTAACATTCTCAATGTATCCATTTGGCCTCTGCCAAGAAAGAGTAGAGGGGAGGCAAACTCCAGTGCAGTCAGCACTGAGAAGTGGCAAGAATTTCTTTATTTGGTGCTTCTGTTGACGTCTTTGTCTCATAGAACTGCACCTCGAGGTGAGAGTCATGGGCTATTAATTTTGTATTTTGTGAAGTCTTGATCCAGGGTGACACTGCTGGGATTCAGTATCATTCACAGTATGGTTGTGTAACACACCTGTTCATCCCATCCTGCACTGACTGATGGCACAAATTGGAGAGGGAGGGAGGATTATACACCAAAACATTTAGACAAATTTGAATTTTATGAGAAGAAAGAATGCTTCATTTCCATCATTCCATCTTAAACAACATTCAGCTAAATAGCTTAATAGTTTTAAGAAGAGCTGCTTTAATTTTATCTGTGATTTTTTTTCAGGCAAACATCTGCACTAATAAACCCCTATATGTATACAGTAAGGCTGTGGTAAGGCTGTGTAACCATTATGAACAGTGATTTNTTTTTTTTTTTTTTTTATGTAGAATAAAAATACCAGTACAATGGGATTTTTTATGTCACCATATTCCTGCAGGGAAAGGAAGAATGTATCACTTACTTGTAACACAATTCTGTTCAGCTTTCCAACAGCAAATCCAACAGTCCTTTCATCTTCCTCTCAACTAATTTTTATGCCCTCTCAGTTAGCAAAGATGTGCTTCGGAGTGGCTATCTTTGACCCTCTGTTCTTTTCAATTTAAAGCAAGGTTTGGTGCAACTGGTCTTGGCTATTTGCCTTCTGTCCTTTGTCCTTCTACAGACAAATCAGGCTCCAAGTGATCTGCCAGCTGTTCCACAAGGGAAGGTGAATATATTGGCATTTTACCTGCCTTGGAAGAGGTTATGAGCAGTTAATTGTTCAAGATCCCATGCACGGAAGGCACAGTACAGATATAAATTATGAGTCTAGTTGCAGCAATAGAATGATAAAAGGCAACGGCAATGAGGGAGCTGCTGCACAGATGTCTAATTGCTTGTATGCAACAGCTGTTGTAATTGAATTTGTGACAAGACCCTGGCATTAATACAATGCTTCTAATAACTGGACACACCAATGGAACATAAACGAGGAGTTCCCCCTGGCAGGACAAACTGAAACAAAAACTGCAATTAAATGACACACCAAACAGAAGAGAAATACCACATGCATGGCACTATAAAAAAAACCAAGTTTGTGCCAGCAGCATCGTAAAAGGTTAGAATTTTCTTTAGTCTCCTGAGATTTAGAGTACCTTCACAGCTTTTTAAATGAGTGTTATATTTCTTTCAAAATCTGAAAAACAGAAGTAGAACTCCTCTATCTTCTGGACCTGTTCTCAGAAGAGGCCAAGTCCAGTGCTACTTGTGTGGGTTAACCAAACCTCACCCATCTTAATGGAGAAGCAATCAATAGCTCCTAGCTAAAAATATACATTGCAGATAACTTTGAGAACACTCTTCATTATCGATTTTCTTGACAGCCTTTTTATAATGAGAGTTCAGGTTTATTTTGAATAAAAATTCTGAAAGTAGTAATTGAAATATAAGAAAAATTAACTACACATTCTGTTTATAAAGATATATTGTCTGATTTTCAGATTCGGTTTCTAAATTAACACATTTTTATGACTTCATCATAATTGGAACTGTATTTTTTAACATAAAAGAAAAGAGAGATTCAAGAAAATGCAAATAAAGAGGGATTCAATGAAATGCCAACAAAAAATATCAGTGAAAATGAATGAGCTGGAGTGTCCCTCCAGAGATAACATCTGGGATGTAGCTAATTCATAATGTTAATTATTATTGGTCATGGATTTCCTAGTAAATATTTGTGATATTCAACTATAATTTTACTTTGGTGCTTGATTTTGCTTCGTTGTAAAACTTAACTTCATTTTCAAACTGTATCAATGCCACAAGCTACGTCTTATGGACTTAAAAGAAAACAGCAAACCATATTCTCTCCCCAAAAAAATAAAATCTAGGAATATATAGTTTAATAGCAACTTCAATATAATATTTTTTTGTAATTTTTTAGGAAGTATTATCTATTATTTTATCATTTTTCTGTGCAAATGTTTTATTAGTACTTATACAATAATGCCATTTCCTCTAGTAGGAGGGTGCAGCCTAAGCCCAGTGCTCAGCAATGTTGCTGTGCTGCAGTCAATCTACCAGCTGGCAGTACTGCTGCTACACCTAGAGAGAGAGGAGCCTGAGTTTGTCCAGATTCCTTCTCCAAAATGCTGTGTCTGGCACCTATTTTCTCATGACAATACAAATCTCACTGCAGAAAATACATTTTTGATTACCTAGGCTGTTTGCCTGCCAATGCTTAATTAATGCTGTTATCACCTAATCAGCTGCTGTTTAAATGCAGAATGTAAACTATGTCCTTGGCTTTGTTCTTTTCAGTCTGAACACTGGTAAAAACAATAGGCTCTTCAATAAAATTTCCCACAGCTCAGACTCTTGAAGTGTCAGTACAGAGAGATTAGAAAGAAGGTGTATTGTGAAAATTTACGTCTTGCTGTATCTAAAGGATTAAACACTTAAGTGTTTTGGTTTACACATTTCCAAAGCTGTTTTTCAAGACCCGTGTGAGAATATTTTTATTTGCATGAATATTTTAATTACTGATAAAGACTCCTTATAATGCCAAATTATTTCAGTAGACAGTCCAAGTACCATTAAGCTCATGCCGGGAGATGAATTTTTTCTGACATTGTGCAGTTAACTTGTAGTTTGTGTTTCAGTGTTCTCACTTATTTCACAGCACTTCAAAGAGGTGCTGATGGATTAGCCATTCCTGTGCCTTTTCTAGAGCAAAACCCAGTGCTGACAAAGCTGCAGTCATGAGGACAGTGATAACTGACAGCAGCAGCATCACTGGGGCAGCACAGCCCAGACTTGGCACTGGGCTCTCACAACACCCTCAAAGTATCTCCTCTGCAGATTAAAACACCAGCTATCAGCTGTCTGCTCAGTTTGCAGCAACACTGGCCTGTTTTTTTCACTGTGGATCATCCTCTTGTGCTCTATGAAGCTTTTTCCACAGACCTGATAAAAAAATTGTTAGATAACACTAAGCAGTTCTTTTTCCCTTTTATTTTTCCTCCTAGAAGTAGAAAGACAGTATCTATACAACAAGGACTCCTAGTTGGAAATGTGGAAGACCCTGAGGGAAGATCATATTTTGAAGTTCTCTCACATTTCGTCTGAATCTTTTAACTATTGATCAGTCAGAATTAGGTCATTCTCAATCTCCCATGCTAGAAAAAAACCCAAAAAACAAAAAAACCCAAAAAAAAAAAAGATAGTAACCTCTGTCATCTGAGAAGATCTGAGGCAGAACTTAGGTCTTCAATAACCACATTGACTAACGAATCTATATGCCTTAAAGACAGTCTCTGTCTCTCATCTCATCAATTCATTTTGCACATTTGAATAAATGTATTTTTATATAGTTTGGATTTTTTTTATTAATTTATTTGGTTTTGGTTGTAGCTTTTTTTTTT